>JAUTBT010009107.1:0-45060 GCA_032361225.1 Lepetodrilus schrolli
AAAATGGTCAAAACCAGCGGTGTACTCCCGATTACCCCATATCTCCGTATACCGGCCGATCATTGTGACCAAAGCATCAGTTTTAGAAAAACGTTCTATCTCCAAACAGAAATGTGCATTTTTACGAAAAATAACTGGATAATTATTATTATTATATATTTTTTTTTGGTATGAGTTATGTATGTCTTAAGTTATGCATGTATACAAATTTACAGCTGTAAACCACCACCTATTATTAATTCAATCGCCATTTCCTCAAAATCGTTGTACAGTGGGAGTTAGACTAAGCTGGTTCTCAGGCGACAAGGTTTGTTTGGACATGTAAGTTTGTTCATTTAACATGTCACGCAGTACTTGGCTTCATTAAGTTGCAATAAATAAACCAATATGCAATAAATAAATTTAGATCTAGACCTAGCTCTAATAAACATAAACTTAGACAATTATATCAATAAAAAAATATATAAATATTTAAACCTAGTGGGACATGTGGAAAATATAGCTTGTTGCCCAATATACTTCTGTAGACAAATCAAATGTACATACGTACTTTCAGGTAATTGTACGTTTGACCCATCCTCGCGCACCACAGTGGTATTTAATTCCGTTCAGGACTCACTTCATGTGGTACCCCTATCCCTCTAGATCTGTGCCAGGAGTACCACATGAAGTGATTCCTGAACGGAATGTAAGTACCCCTGTGGTTCGAGGATGCGTTTGATCATGAACTATGTCAACAAAACATCAACAATTATAAGATTTAATCTCACTGGAAATTCATGGAATAACAGGTTTGTGTGATTAATATTATGTTTTGAAAACATTTCAAAATGATTTCTTTAATTGCAAAATACAAACCTTTGAATTTGGTTAGGTTTTATTTTATGTTCAAAAGCATAATTTGTAATTGTACAATAAATATATCACAAAATTTAAGCTATTTTAAGCAAATAATAAAGATAGTGGGACTGTTTATGTATATTACATGAGATTTCATTAACCACAAATAAGGGTCAAAATCTCAGCCCGTACTAAATTTCCGCAATGTCATCATTGGTTTTCATAATCTACAGACGCAGATGAACACTTTGATATATGAAGACAAATGTAACATTTTGCCAGTCTGCTGCTCTAATATCTGGAATTCCTATGTATTTAGGAAGCTAAACTTCAAAGATACTGACCCAATTTTCAAGTGTCACACTGTCATTGTCTAATATACTCTTCCTAGATGCGTACATCCGTAACAACTTACATATAACACGGTGCCGTGAATATGAAAGGAATCGACGATTCACGTTTCTGTTAAAGAAATATCACATTGGGAAATTAAAAAGTAGAATGATATTTATTTAATGCTTAAAACTTGTTGCATAAGATAATGTTCAATGAAAACGTTTCTGGTAATATATACTGTAAATAATGCGTGGCACACACGTACTTTTTAATACCACGATGGTTGTGTGTAGGCCTGTATTATACACCATCCTCGAAACTCATAGCATTATGCCTACTTACAGCCGTCAATTACGGCATAATGATTTATTTTTAGAGAATGATTATACATATGGTGAACGTTGTGTTGTTGTTGACATAACAGAATAGCCTATATACTTACCATGATTGTATCAACAGTTTTATTTATATAATTAGGCCTATTTCTTTTTATTCTTCGTCATTTGTTTGAATTAATTTCATAGGCTACTACTATACGCTATGCAACGATTTGGTGCCGTATTTCTGGTATTTGCATGCTCCCATACTGAAGTATTTCATTTGGATGCCGATCATTCAGCTATAGGTTCTTACGTATACGTATTTTGATAATTTTAATTCAAATCTGCTCATATCAAATCAATCCTTGCCGACGTGGAAGTCTAATTTGAAGAAATAGCAATATATCTTGAATGTTATCATTGACTGCTGTTCTTTCCTTTCACTGCTATCAAATGAATTTGAAGCGGAATTTACTCAGAACACTAAAACAAACACATGCAGCTTACTTTGCAAGTTTCACAAGGTGGAAATAATTATAATTAAGTTATGTTTTGTAACATATTGAACTTAAACTATTTATAATTAACGTCTAATTATTTTAAATATTGAAAACAGACCCTGCATAATAGTACACGCCAGTAAGAGAAATGTACCAGCTATACTAGTCGATAAAGGCCGTACTGCATATGCGTTCCCCTAATACTGTTGTAGATTACCCATAGCGACGCGCCATAGTAACACCACTTGTCCGCCATTCTCGTCAACAACTTCCCAGCGGTAGAACGCAGGTGAACACAAGAAAGTTTAGTTCGAGGAAAAGACTTTCTTAGCTGGGTAGTTTCATGCAACCTTTACAGTGACATTGATCTGCTCTGAAAACTGCTGCCAAAATGGCAAGCGAACTAGAACTAGGCGACACTCGTGTCGAATTTATTGCAGACTATGTTTTGAAAACGATGAAACTGAAGGGTGACAAATGGATGAAACTATACAATGTTGACGAGGTGAAACAACAATTTATGGACTACTTTGAAAAACCAGAGATAATATCTCTGGTTATACAACAGAATGGTGGTGTTCTGTCTGTAGGTTTTGACTGGCCAACAAATCCAAAAGGAAAGGCATGCTACTTTGTCAAGAAAGGACGAGAGGCAATCCAGAAAGACACATCTTTGAGGACTGCCTTGTTGTATGGGGATCTTGCGCTTTCACCTCTTGATCAGTTATCTGCATTCGTTGATGAGGTATGTATTAAATAGACCAATATACATATGGATACATATGTCAGGTATGGCCAGAATGGAATGTCCAATCGTAAATGGGGGGCCACCACAAGGATTAGCTCGCTGAGCTATATGGTAATGCATGTACCATAATACTTGGATAAATGTGTAAGAGAAATAAATGTCATATTATAATGCTATCTTACTGTGGTTATGAACACTACACAGTTGCTACATGTTGGCATGGTGATGTCATGTTATATATGTTACTATGACCTCATAATGTGTAATAATAGCATAGTTAAAAAATTGAGCAAGTAAATAAAAATTACAGTGTTAGAAATTCAGAAAATAAAATGGCAGGCCCAGTATTAATGGTGGTCAAATTTGTAATTTGCAGAGGGTCCAATAGATCCATTTAATATTGTAGATTTTCAAATGACCCCCAGGACCCCCTTTAATTCAAATACTGAATTACATTTAGAAAATTAGGATGGAGGTATACATATTAAATAGATGATTATGCAAATTATGAATAGTCAAAGATAAATAGACATATACAAAATAATTATAATTTTTTTATTTCCACACCCTAGATGTACATATAAATCAATATAATCTGATCATATAATAATGATTACAAAACATTGTGTTATAGGTGTTGGTGCCACTGCTGTCCAATGAAAGGAACCATGATCACTGGCCCAAGGTTGTGTCCCACGACGTGACTCGCCATGTTCACAGCCTCAAGAGCAATGTCTACGTGGTGTCTGGCCAGGCCAAGGGAAAGACACTGCTTCCACTGCCTGTTGGCGCTGAGAGAGTGGAGAAAGCAGCAATGGAACAGGAAAAGTATGCTTTCTTCTGACTTTTGCATGCTTTAAAACAACAGAAAGTTTTAAAAATGAAAATGTCAGTAGTCATGCAAGCACTAGACCTGAGAGTCTTTGACTAATTGCTCTTTGAGTATGGACCATATCCTGCACCTCATAATTACAAACATTTTTTAGTACAATTTCATGCTCAAGCTCAAATTTTATGTGAGGATTTCAGAACAAAATCTTGAGTTCAGCATGAAATCTCATACTCAAAAATCGTTCTGTAATCTTGAGGCCCGGATAAGTAGTGCTATATAACTGCATAATTTATTATTATTTGTAAATATGATATGTTTGTTCCAGGGACACGTACGATCGGAATCTTGTCCATGCCATTGAGTCAGTGACCATTGAGTGGACACATCAGATCAGAGATGTCCTAAAGAAAGACTCTGCTCAGCCTCTGCTAGAAGGACTCAACCCAACTCCTTTCGTGGAGCTTGATTTCTGGAAGAACAAGGCCACCAATCTGGAGTGCATCTATGAACAGGTAATCAAGGCTATACATACCTTTCTTAATTACTTAATTAACTAATACTTTTTTCGACACATACTTTTTATTTTCTTGGTGTATGGAGCATAATAATTATTTAACTAATGTATTTATCTCTTTCAGTTGAGGGATCCGAAAGTTAGGAAGATGGCTGAGCTTTTGGAGAAGACAAACAGCAGTTACTTCCCTTCCTTCAAGAATATCTTCAGGGATGTTGTTGCAGGTAAAATAACAATGCTCCTATTATTTAAAAAAACACATACTCTAATAGTTTGATTCCCACTAATTAAATGTTTTAACATAATTTGAACCACTAAAATGAAAATATCAAATAAAATAATTTTCCTTTGGGAATTAATCTAGGGGTTTCCATTAATCTGTTGGGCAATCCATCATATTTCCTGGTATTTCAACAACACAAATAACAATGACTCTCCTTTGGGGATTGTATTGACGTAATTATGAAAATTCCAATGTGACTTTCAGCTCTGACTGAAGCCCAGGACATTAACCTGTACCTGAAGCCACTGCGACACAGCATTGAGGACCTGGAGCAGGCAGAGTTTGACGAGTGCATCCCGCAGCTGTCACCTCTCTTCCACGTGATATGTCTGGTGTGGGCCAACTCCATGTACTACAACACTCCGGCCAGAATCATCGTCCTACTGCAGGAACTGTGTAACATGGTCATTCACCAGGTCAGAACTACGTACACTGGCTTCTGTCTTCAAACTCGCATGATTGTGTAGCTTCACATGATTGTGTAGCTTCACATGATTATGTAGCTTCACATGATGGTATAACTTTCCATGATTGTGTAGCCGATTTTACAATGCACTTTCAATAGTTAATATTAACAAAATAGAATGGATGCAGTTCCTTTTATTAGACAATGTTGAATTTTGTAATTTTTACATGGTAGTTCTAACTTGAGTTTAAGCTTAGCTTAATTATCTGTATATGACTAACAAGCTGTCAGTTGATCTTGTATCTCATTACAAAATCTGAACATTTCATGTTTTCAGGGAATAGTGGGTGGCATTATTTTGGGCTCCAAAACATTTGATTAGTCAGTATGAACATTGAGTCTTATTTCAATGCCTAGATTTATCTGTCATCCTACTTCTACTTTATTGCCATATCCCTGCAGAAAAGAAATAGTATGAATTCCAAACTCAATAGCACTGATTTACTTGTTATTGTTATTTTGTTTCTCATTGTACTTGAACATTGGCTATAGGCCAGAGGTTATTATGCAATATGTATTAGTTATGGGAGAATGCCAGGTTTGCACTAGACACAAAGAATGAGCTCTTATTGAGTCAAGATAATCTTGCTTGGCAATCCACCCAGTATACGTTCTATTCATGACCATGACAAACAATTTATTTCATATTATTTAGTGGATTTATATATGTTCATGCCATGGAATGTGTGCTATAAATTCCTAGTAAAAATCTCTCACTGCTCCCAGTGGTTTGACTAGGATTTTTTTTTATGTTTTGTAAAGAAAAATGTGAACATTGAAATATTTTGGTTCATAATTTTGGGGACAACCAAATTAATCTCTGTACAATTAATATACATAATTAGAAGATAATATATTAATTGATTAATTAGAAAATTACAACTGACCAAGCTGGGAATATTCATATTTTTAGCATTGAAAATAATACAATAATTGGCAATTAATAAAAAGTATCAGACTATTGCTGATATTAGTCTTATTAGAGGGGTCAATTTATAGAATCATTACAGTATATTCATCTAGGTATTTTATTAAGTCATGTCACGTTCACAGGCGTCGACCTTCCTGGAACCCAGCGACCTATTCAAAGGGGAGGTGGAGGAGACGGTGGAGAAAGTCATCAAGGCTCACAACGTCCTCCATGCATTCCGCACCAGCTACGAGGAACACAAGGCTAAACTGGCCTCGTACTTCAAGGACGGGGAGGAAGTCAAGGAATGGGAGTTCGCCCCTCAGCTGGTCTTTGCCAGATTCGACAAGTTCTCGGCCAGGGTGGATATCATCAAGGTAAGAGCAAGGAGAACTGGCCCCGAGATTACGATTCTTTTTGAGTTTCATGGCTCAAGTTCAAAGTTTATATGGGGATTTGTGAACAGAATTTTGAGTTGAGCATGAATTTGTACTCAAACGCTTTTGTAATAACGGGGCCTGAAGACCTCTTTGAATATGAGGATCATACATAAGGCAAATTGATGCAAGAAAGTTTTGGAATATTTAAATAGACAATAACTCATTATTATTATTAAATGTTGATCTGAGGGAAATTGATTTAGTGAAAGACGTACATTATTAACTTCAGGAAGGACATGCAATCCATAAATCTGAGTGACACGTCGATGTGTTTAACTAAAAGTAACTTTATATCAAAGCAAAATAATAAACAATTCAAACTGGCAAATTACTTGTAGAAGAGTATGAGTATTGTTTACATTCAATTTTCAATTCAAATCTGTATTGCTGTACTGTAGGCCATATATTAATTACAATTACAGGTGGCAGGTATGGTACATATAATATAACATAGTATATCGTTAATTATTTCCATTGGTGGATAATAGTTGCGCCTTAATTGTAAGGCTTTGTGAATAAATACTTGTAAATTAGACAACACATATTTGTTTTGAGCTGACATTAGTATAGCAAACATGTGTAGAGAGCACCGAGTTACATACTTGTTAGGAATGTATTGTTTTCTAAGTTTTCTGTATATGATGGACAGATCAAGATATAATGAAACTTATTCTTGCTTCCTACAAGATGGAGATTACATAAGATGCATATGCGTTCAATTCTAATAACACCTATTGTTTGCATGAGAAATGTAACATTGTACTGCATGAGGTCATGTGCATATTCAAATCATTGCATTTTGATGAAGTTGCATAAAATTTAAGACATGCATTTTTTCAATTTCGTTATACATGTTTTCTATTTCGTTATACCTAAGACACTATGAGAGCAAGTTCATTGTTCCACTGTTACACACTGTGCAGGAAGTGATGGAGACCTCCCTGGAGATGATGAAGCTAGAGAAGGTGGAACTTGGAGGCATCAAGGGGAAGCATCTCAGCGAAGAGGTTGTCACCATCTTTGAGGAGTTCAACGAGGTGTACAAGATCTTTGCTGAAGGCTCGTACGACTGCCTGGACCCCGCTGGCAACGAGTTCATGGACGACTACAACACATTCCTGGACAAGATCGGAGACTTTGACCGTAGACTGGCCACAATTATCTGTCAGGGATTCGATGATGCTTCAGGACTGGAATCTGTGTTCAAGGTATGCTTATTAACAGTTAGCATATCGAGGGCAAAGTTCTAGGACATTGGGTTTGGAGTACAGGATTAGCATGTCTCCCAGCTCTTTTTATTTGGAAATTTTATGTCCACTTTAGTTTGAATGTATTTTCTTTGCAGCTGATTGACATCATGGGCAGCTTGCTTGAAAGAAAACTGATCAAGAATGACTTTGACCACAAATACCCTATCGTTGTGACTGAAATGAACAGGTGTTTGGATACAGCCAAACATATCTATGATGTACAAATGGCACTCAAAACGGAAACTGGTAAAGCTCCAATACATAAGAACATGCCAAAAATGACTGGTTCATTACGCTGGGCACAGGAAGTGAGAGACAGAATTTCTATAGTAATGGGAAACTTCAAACATATAGAGCATCCGTAAGTAAACCAAGCTATAACTTACTATTTTTGCTGTTAACAGATAACAGCCCTGCTAAAAAGTTATCATGCAGTTTCAGATTGATAAAAAAAATATGTATTAATAATTTTGATCAATGTCTGATAAAAAGAAATCTACAATCCAAAATGTTAAATGATGAGACCAAAGACAAAAACCAAATGGTCAAAATGTCAAAATAACCATCTTTGAAAATGTCAGTCAGTTTATCAAAACATTTCTTTGATTTTGTCATTTAATAATAAAATTACAGCTTAAAAGAAGCTGTAGCCCTTAGATATTTTGTTCACATGTCAGTCTATTAACATTATTATTAATTCAACTCTAATGTTTTCAACAACAAATTGAAATTTTACTTTCCTCCAATAAAATCTTGATTACTTTTCAGATGTATGGAAGGTGAAGATGTGAAATTAGTGTTTACAAAGTATGAAGAAATGATGAAGCTGCTGGACGCGTGAGTACATCTACTGATAGTTTACACCCAATCTTTTCCAAATTATATATTTAAGAAAAATTGTATTTGGTGTACAATGTTCCTGACATTTCCAACTTCACCAAAATGTTGTGGTTTCCAGGTGGGACGAGCAAATGTACACAGAATGGACACAAGGTGTAGATGAAGCCTGTTCATTTAACCTCAGCCAGCCTCTACTCAACAGAAACGAAGAAACCAAACTCATTGTGATCAACTTTGATGCACAGGTCAGTTGATACATTGATTCCTTTTAGTTTACAGATGGACAGACAGACACATAGACACAGACAGACAGACAGACAGACAGACCGATCGACCAAAAGAAAGCCAGATTATTCAAACAAACATAATTACTGGAATCAAGTTTAACTGTAATGGATAGTAATATTAGTACAGATTCAATTCCAGATAGTGATGTCTCAATCTGTTGGATTTCATGTTTTCTAATTACCAAAACAAACTCTAGAGTCTATGATTGTTTCCATTTTCAGCTCGTGGCAGTGTTACGAGAAGTAAAATACCTGGAAATTCGTTCTGAAGAGGAAATTCCGCAAAGTGCAAATGCTATGTATGAAAGGAATGAAACATTTAGGAAATATTTAGCGAACTTGGACCTAACTGTGCAGTGGTATAACAAGGTCAGGACAACCGTGCTAGAAGTGGAATTTCCACTTGTTGAAGGACAGTTACAGGAAATAGATGTTCAGTTGGAACAAGCGGAAAAGACACTCAACTGGAATGCTGATGGTAAGACAACATCTTGGTGATAGAATTCTCCCCAGGGGTCTGATATACACTCTGTGATGGGGGGAGATTTGTGGGTGAGAGATGGTGGGCAATGTCTGTTAAGGATGGATGGTGGGCAATATCCATGGGGGAGGGTGATGAGCAATATTTATGAGGGATGGTAAACAATATAATAGGTGAGGAATAGTGGGCAATATTTATGGGTGAGGGATATTGGGAAATATCTATAGGTGAGGAATGGTGGGCAATATTTATGGGTGAGGGATATTGGGAAATATCTATAGTTGGAATCCGAAAGGTGGGCAATATCTGTGGGTGAGGGAATGTGGGAAATGTATTTTAGTTTAAATTTTTTATTCAAAAGAAAATGAATGAGGATTGGTAATAAAGTTGTAAAGCTGTCCTTCAGGTGTGTGGGATTATATACAAGAAACTCGAGACAAGGTGCATAACTTGGAGACGCGGGTCCAGAAAGCCAAGGAAAACGTGGAGAAGGTCCAGAAGATCATGACGACCTGGAGCAAGCTGCCGTTGTTTGTGAGGAAGGAGGACAAGTACGACACACTGCTGAACCTGGACGACAGGGAGGACAGACTCAACAAGCGTTACAACGAGATCAAGCAGTCCGGAGAATCCATCCATGGATTACTCAAGGTATGTTTCTGGAACAGAACCACTGCCGATCCTGGGATTCAAACCCGAGTTGCTGGATTGTGAGTCCAACACTCTGCTGTCAGAGCCAAAGGAGTAACCCCACTGGCCGAGACCAGTAGGAGCATCTTGTATCACATCCGGCTACATTTCATTTATATTTTGGTTCCTGCAATAGGACCTTCTCAAAGAGATGTCGCGTGTGTCATCCTATTTAATTAGTGTTTGTAACAAGAGCTGGCCACATATTCATATACGTAGCTTGAGAAGGACTGATAACAATGTGTTTTGTTTATTTCCAACTGATAATTGAAATTTTAGCTTTCAAGAGGTTTGTTTTATCTCTGGTTTCCTAATAATGTTAATTGAATACAGAGAAAAAATCGCGCCCCCACTCCACAGAACAATTGTAGCACTATGAGAGTCGTAACGTCATAAAAGTGTATAGGAGGTACGACTCTCATTATGCTACTATTGCTCTTTGAAATGAGGGCCATTTGAATATTGAATAATGTGTAATGGAGGACAAACTGAGTTGAGAGTTCTGATTTGATTATTTCGTCTTTTCTTTCAGGAAAACTTGGATTTCTTCAAAGCAGACGGAGAGTCAGACATGTGGAAGGCGTATGTAGACTATGTGGATGAGATGATCGTGGACGGCTTCTTCAACACCATCCACTGCAGTCTCCAGCACTTCCTGGACAACACGGAACCCAAGAACACCCCGCCGTCCCTGTTCGAGGCTCGTCTGGAGCTGCACGTGCCAGATATGGTCTTCCTGCCGTCATTGGACTATGGCGTCGCTGATGGATACTATGACCTCGTCGACGGCTTGGTCGGAGACATCTACAAGCAGTCCTCACTCATCCACAGACTGGCGGCTCACAGTGGACAAGAGCACTACCAGGTTAGTACGTCGGCTCCTGGAGGAACATCTGACTTCGGCACTGTTTCAGAAGTATATGCTACCTGTAATTATTTTGATATTGTTTACATGTTTGGGAAATTTACATATACAATGTGTTTTGCTCAATCTAGAATGTGATTCCACCCCAAAAAAAATCATTTCTAAAAATATCTATAATGTTACATTTATTTCTAGATTTTTAAATACTAAGTTATCAGTGCATAGTATCACAGCGATATTAAGCAATAAATAAATATCGTTGAATAGATGGAGATCAAAGATTCTTATAGTGACATTAATCAACAAATCAATCCATCAATATAATATTATGTAGATTTTCAAAATTAAACAAATTTCTGGTTGAAATGTTATTGAATCATGCCAGCCACTTGGGTAAGAAGATGACTTGATGTCACGTGTGACACTGTTACAGCCGGACTTGGAAGACATGGAGGAGCTGTCCGAGATGAGACAGGACCTGATGGAGCGAGTCCAGAACATCATGAACAAGGCCTGCGACTACCGCAACTCATTTGACAACTACGCGTATCTCTGGGTGGACGACCGCAACGAGTTCATGCGTCAGTTCCTGCTATACAACCACGTGCTAACCACCGAGGAGCTGGAGGCACATGCGGACGAAGGCGTGCCCGAGTGTCCACCCACTCTCGTCCAGTTCAAGGAGCAGGTGGGTCATCTGGCCCCGAGATTATGAAAAATATTTGAGTACATGCTTATCTCAAGATTTTGTTCACAATCAGCATTTAAAATTTGAGTTTTAGCATGAAATTGTACTCAAAGAATTCCATAATCACAAGGCATGGTCACAATGTGGACCTCGTTGTTGGAAAATAATATTTTATTCAATTGATAAAAATCGGTAGATTAATATTTACCAAAGTGTAATGCCATTGCTACTATTATTAATTGTTTTTCTTCTAAAGGACATACCTACAATATTTGGAGAAAAAAAATGTCTTTTAGAAAATAAGATGTTCAGGAATGGTGTTGACTCTTTAATTTCCTTGTGTAGATTGACACCTATGAGAAGATCTATGAAGAGGCTGAACGCATAGAGGGCATGACCATCTTTGAGCACTGGTTCCGTGTGGATGCCAAGCCATTCAAACAGGCACTACTGAACATCATCAAGCGATGGAGCTTCATGTTCAAACAGCACCTCATCGATCACGTCACTAACAGGTACACGCTGCTCTAAGGAATGCAAGTTATGAAATGCAAACCATCAAATATGACCAAAAAAATTGTTAATGAGTTAATTTTTAGAAACAAATGTAGGATTCAGATAATAATAATAATAATAATAATAATAATAATAATAATATTTTTTAATTTTTTAAAAATAAATAAAAAATTAAAATAATAATAATAACATTTATATAGTACATATTTTGCGCATATAATAAAAATAAAAATAATAATAGATCTTTTTCCTTGGGAGATATTTTGTAGCATCTCGTGGAGTAGATAAGCGTGCTATTTAATAACTCATTCAGAATGTCATTCATGCATATTGGATGTATGTTCATGGTTTTTTGTTTCTGCATTCAGCTTGAATGAGCTGGCCGGCTTCATCAAGGTGACGGATTCCGGGTTGAACACGCCGGTAGAAGAAGGAGACTACGATGGTCTGGTCAACGTCATGGGCCACCTGTTTGCTGTCAGGGAGAGACAGAGCTCCACAGATGAGATGTTTGAGCCGCTCAAACAAACCATTGAGCTGCTGAAGACTTACGACCAGGAGATGTCTGAAGATGTTCACTTGCAGCTGCAGGTCAGTGGTGGTCTGTGCGCTGATACACTATGGGTGGTGGGAGATACACTGGGTGGTGGGAGATACACTATGGGGGGTGGGAGATACACTATCGGGGGTGGGAGATACACTATGGAGGGTGGGAGATATCACAATGGTAGAACATTGGACTTCAGAGCCAAAGGCCCCAGGTTGAAATCCCATCCTGGGGGTCCAGCATCAATGATCATGATAGGGTGTGATGTCTGTACCGTGGCAATGCAGTTAGTTTTCTTGGTCCGTCAGTACCAGCCGGTGATCTCAGGTTTTCTGCAACATTCGGCACTACTGTGTTGTGGATTTTCTCCTGGCCTAAACTAACAAGGCATGATATAAGTGAAAGAATCTTGAAAACTACTAACAAAAACAAACAAAACATAAGCTACGAGGTAATCTGTGTGGTAAGCCATGAGCTTCTCTTACGTACATTGAGGGGTGTGTGGTAGTGTAGAGGTAAACTGTCGGAATTTGGAACCAATGTTGAAAGGAAGACAGTGACAGTATACTGTATTTTGTCTGTTTGTAGGAACTGCCAGAGCAGTGGAACAACTCCAAGAAGATTGCCATCACCATCAAACAGACTGTGGCTCCACTGCAGGCCAACGAGGTTGCCAACATCCGCAAGAAGAGCGCCACCTTCGACGTCAACCAGCACAAGTTCCGAGAACAGTTCCGTGGAATCAAGCCGTTCAGATACGAGTGTGAAAACGCATATGACTTACTGGACAAGGTTGGTATTCAGAGATAATTGCAACTCTTTGCATAAGTTGATTGGTAAATATTGTTAGCTGATGCACAGCAGTAGTGTCTATAATGTAAAATATCTAACTTCTGTCTATCACCTAAAACACAAACCCTTTAGCTTTTACTGATCCTTCCCGATTTTGGTTAACACCATTTCATGTTCTACCTTAATTTCTTTGTTCAGAATCATGAAGAGATTCTACTCATGGAGCGTCAAATGACATCGTTGCTGGACAGTGCAAGTCTGTTTGAGGTGAACATACCCGACTTCAAACAGCTGAAGCAGTGTCGCAAGGAGATCAAACTGTTGAAGATCTTGTGGGATTACGTCACCATCGTGCGCAGCAGCATAGACGACTGGAAGACCACGCCGTGGAAGGAGATCAACGTGGAACAAATGGACATCGACTGTAAGAAGTTCGCCAAGGACATCCGGATGCTGGACAAGGAGATGAGGGCTTGGGACGCCTACGTTGGGGTAGAGAACCAGGTGAAGAACATGCTGACCTCCCTGAGAGCTGTCAGTGAACTCCAGAACCCAGCCATCAGAGAGAGACATTGGCAGCAGCTCATGACAGCCACTAAGGTCAGTCTTATGGAATACCTACTTGTTTGGGCTTTACAAAAGGATCATACTGGTAGTCTGGGCATAAATCTAGACTTTCATCATTTCCTGCTATAGTATCCTGAATTATGCCCAGACTACAACCTTTCCATGAAATGCATGTTGGTGAAATATTTCCATTGTGATGTTAAGCAACAAATCACTCATTCCAATATTTAATATAACATTATAGTCGTCGCGTTTCGGTGAAATATTTCCGCTGCGACGTAAAGCACTAATTCATTCATTCATTCCAATATTTAATCAGACTCATTATTCATGATCTTGGTGTGTGTGTGTGTGTGTGTGTGCAGGTGCGCTTCATGATGGACGAGAACACGACACTGTCGGACCTGCTGTCTCTGAACCTGCACAACTACGAGGATGAAGTGCGGAACATCGTGGACAAGGCAGTGAAGGAGATGAGTATGGAGAAAGTCCTCAAGGAGCTGGACGTCACCTGGGCAAACATGGAGTTTGAGCACGAGAAGCATCCACGCACTTCCATCACAATGATCAAGACCAGTGAGGAGCTGATAGAAATCCTGGAAGATAACCAGGTACATTTGTCTTTCTTGGAGAGAGAGGGAGAAGTCCTCATGAAGCGTCGTTGCATGTGGCTGAAACATTCCGGCTGCGATGTAGAACAATAAATCACTCACTCCCCTGAAGTATTGTTTATGTGAAACAGGACCACTGCCAATCCTGGGATTGCTGAGTTGCTCGATTTTGAGTCCAACGCTCTACCGACTGAGCCAAAGGGGGGGTAACCCCGCTGGCCGAGACCAGTAGGAGCATCTTATATCACACCCTGCAACATATGGGTGAAAGATTCACTGTAACAAATCACTAATCTTTTAAGTAACAGTTTCATTTTTCTGCCCTCAAACTTTTCTTAATATCTTGTTCAAAGTTACCACCAGACTTGATGAGGTATGTACAGTTTTGTATCCCTGTGTCTGTTGTGGTTCTTCAGGTGCAACTACAGAATATGATGACATCGAAGTACATTGCCCACTTCCTGACAGAGGTATCCAGCTGGCAGAGGAAGCTGTCCACGGCTGATCAGGTCATTTCCATCTACATGGAGGTGCAGAGAACCTGGTCTCACCTTGAGTCCATCTTCATCGGGTCTGAGGACATCAGGAAACAGCTGCCAGAGGATTCAAAGAGATTCGACAATATCGACAATGACTTTAAGGTCCGTGGATTCCAAAAGATTGCATGACTTATATGAATTTTTGGATACTAGATCAATAAATTTTACCAAAATTCAATTGAATGACTGGCCGTTGATCTGGCCTATGTCTTTTACGACATAAAATATTATTGAGCTTGTCAACCACGAGACATGAAGGAATGAAAGGACTCCATGCATTCAGTAATGATTACTAACTAGTGTTGAAAAAATACTGAAAAAATATTTTTACAAATATTGTAAAAAAATGGAGAAAAAAAAGTAAAACATTCAACAACACATTATGGAAAGTGATAACAAGATATTTATTAGAATTGTCCTCATGTACATTTCTGTTCTGTTACATGGGAGAGAAAGACTCCCACAGCAACGTTATACCATAAATAAATAAATATATAAATAAATACATAAATAAAAATACTAAATAAATAAATACAACTTTATGAGAATAGTCCTCATTCATATATGTTACATAGAATCATCGTCACATTCTCTGTGTCTGTGTTACAGGAGCTGGTGAGCGAGTTTGAGAAGAGTAAGAATGTAGTGGAGTCCACTAATCAGCCGAAGTTGTTTGAACGCCTGGAGACGCTGACTGGACAGCTATCTCTGTGTGAGAAGGCACTGGCCGAGTACCTGGAGACCAAGCGTCTGGCCTTCCCTCGCTTCTACTTCGTGTCCTCTGCCGATCTGCTAGACATCCTGTCCAATGGCAACAACCCACCAGTGGTACGTGTCGGAATTAGTGCACGGTCATCCAGGCCCCTAGATTACCAGACATTTTGAGAATGATTTCACGAAGTTCAAATTTTATATGTTGATTTGTGAACAAACTTTGAGTTGAGCATGAAATCGTACTCAAGACAGTTTTGTAATTTCAATGCCAGGCATTCTGGCATGCTCTTGTATCAATTATGAGTCCAAGATAAAATAAGATGAAATAGGTCTCAACAGAGATGACTTAGGAGAGGGGTTTGATCTCGGAGTAGACATCAGAGCTTCATGAAAGGCTTGTACTGTAGTGGCATGAACCATGACATACTTTTACTATGTCAGGAAATAATGTAAACCTTGATTTATTGATGGACAACTAATACAACCGTTTTTCAAAACATGAGTCGAATTAAACCACAGTACATACACAACAGTTTTATTGCATAATTGTTTTTTAAATCATAAAATTCAGGAATGTTTTATTGTATCAACATCCACTGATTTAGAGCAATTTTGTTTCTGACAAAACAAGACCCAAATCCTTGGCCTATCCCTGGTTAAAGTCATTGCTAAAATTCATGTTTTCCTCTGCAGGTGTCACGTCACTTGACCAAACTGTTTGACAGTATGGCAGCACTCAAGTTTGACCAGGTAGACTGCGGCACTGAAACCAAGACAGCGTCTGGCATGTTCAGCAAAGATGGAGAATATGTGGACCTGGACAAGGAATGTGATCTTACTGGACAGGTATGTCACTGCCAACATCACCACCCCTCTCTCATCTCTCTCGCATCATCTCTCTCTCTCTCTCCCTTAACCCAAATTCCACAAATTGAAAAAATAGTCATGGTGCTAAATTCTGCTCATTTTCGCTCTCAACTCCATGAGGATTATGCAATTCAATCTGCCATTTTCCAGCCAATATGAAGTTATCATTCACATTTACATCATACCAAGTACCCTTTCCATCCTGAATGAACAAGAACAATTTTAAAACTTAGCAATTCTTCTATATTCAGTGGAAAATATGACATAATCAAATCCAGGGTCCTGTTCCACTTAACCCTTGGAATGCTCCGAGTCGCGACTCGTGTACAGAGATCTACAATTCTCATGCTATGTTGTCCCAGGCAGTGAGCTAACTTTTCTGTAAGTAGAACTACGTCTGTTCCAGGTGGAGGTGTGGCTAAACCGACTGCTGGATGCTCAGTGCAGCACAGTGCGGCACCAGCTCACGGAATCCGTCAGTGCATACGAGGAGAAGCCACGAGACCAGTGGCTGTACGATTACCCCGCCCAGGTGGCGCTGTGTGGCACACAGATCTGGTGGACCACGGAGGTCAACATCTCCTTCGGACGACTGGAAGAGGGCTATGAAAATGCGTTGAAAGACTACAATAAGAAACAGGTCAGTTTCAATATCCTATGAGAAGACTAACTGAATAAGTAAAGTGGTTTTATTTGGTGCCGTTATCCAAGAAATGTCAGCTCAAAGTGCACTGCTGATTTTATAACTAATACATCTTGTATTCATTAATTAGAATGAAATACCTGTAAGACTTTTTTTGTTAGATTCATTTAAAAGAAGAACTAGTGGTCTGTTCTAACACAAATTATTATTTTTTTATTTTTATTAATATAATATAAACCAACAGCTAACCTACCCCATAGATATGGGTCGTCGCAAATGGGTGAACGATTCCTGCAGCGACGTTAAACTCCATAATCTCCATTGTCACCACATATATGTGACAACGTGTAAGAGCATGTTAATATGACAGCATTCTTCCTAAAAGTAATCAGTACACTGCACTATGAGGATACCTCGTGTTGAGTTTGGCACTATATAAATGGACATAATATTATTATTTATTTATTTTTAAATGTTTAAATGGACATTATTTTAATTAACTTCTATTGTTTTTCAGGTGAACCAACTGAACGCACTGATTGTGATGCTGCTGGGCGACCTGTCGAAGGGTGACCGGCAGAAGATCATGACTATTTGTACCATAGACGTCCATGCCCGGGACGTGGTCACCAAGCTCATCACGCACAAGATAGACAACTCTCAGGCCTTCACCTGGCTGTCTCAGCTCCGACATAGATGGGACGACAACGAGGGAGACTGCTTCGCCAACATCTGCGACGCCCACTTCCGCTACTCTCACGAGTACCTGGGCAACACGGCTCGTCTTGTCATCACGCCTCTCACTGACAGGTACGTAGCATGCTTCGTAGACGTATTCGTGCTATTTGACAAAATTAATTAAGTGCCACCAGCAGATATTTTGTGTTGAAGCTGCTACCAAATTTTGGAATTCGATTTCAAGAATCTGGCGCCACTCTTCTTCCAATGCGTCTGCACGTTCTTGAAGAGTACCTGGAGCCTGTAGATGTTTGTAAATTCTCTGTTGTTAAAACATATGAAGTAAAATTAAAAGGAAAAACATAATCTATGGTCATCTCAGAAAGATCTACAGATCTAAAAATGTCTGCCTCTCTCTCCCCCCTCAGGTGCTACATCACACTGACACAGTCACTCCACTTGATCATGAGCGGTGCCCCTGCTGGGCCCGCCGGTACTGGTAAGACAGAAACTACCAAGGATCTGGGACGAGCTCTCGGTATCATGGTGTACGTCTTCAACTGCTCCGAGCAGATGGACTACAAGGTATTGGTGGAATTAAACAAACACTGTCTTCTCATTTACATTAAAACCTTCAATTGCTTTGTCGCCAAGAGTCGAGTTGTTGAGCTTTACGATGAGTTATATGAGACATCGTCTGTGTCAAGTGGATATTGCAGCAATTGGAGAGTGGACTTTGTGAAACACTATCTATCTAGTTGTATTGCAAAGTTGGCAATCATTTGTACAGCCAACAAAGATTAGTTTCAATTGTACCGCCCATGCAGGTTTGATGTGCACAAGTATTTTTCTCACTTCATTCAAATTATCAAAAGAGAACAGGCCCAGAGATTACGAAAAGAAATTTGAGCTTGAGCGTCATATTGTACTCAAAAAGCCAGATAGAATATTGTGTTTACATCATGTTAATAAGAACTAATTATTATTATTTTTTCCATATTCAGTCCATTGGTAACATATACAAAGGTCTGGCTCAGTCTGGGTCTTGGGGCTGCTTCGACGAGTTCAACAGGATTGCAGTGGAGGTGTTGTCTGTGGTGGCGGTTCAGGTCAAGTCTATCCAGGACGCCATCAAAGACAAGAAGAAGATCTTCAGCTTCATGGGCGAGACCATCAAGTTGCTTTCCAGTGTTGGCATCTTCATCACCATGAACCCCGGCTACGCTGGCAGGACCGAGCTGCCCGAGAACCTCAAGGCCTTGTTCAGGTGAGTGACTGCAGTATTATGAGCCTCGCATACTATCAGTTTAATAAATTCAGTGTTATATGACCACTCATATTAGATCCTCTATTTATGCCTAAATATGTATATTTGACAGGCCATGCGCTATGGTTGTTCCTGACTTCGAGATGATCTGTGAAATCATGTTGGTGTCTGAGGGTTTCCTGGACTCTCGTCTGCTGGCCAGAAAGTTCATCACGCTGTACACGCTCTGCAAAGAGCTGCTCTCCAAGCAGGACCACTACGATTGGGGTCTCCGCGCCATCAAGTCTGTGTTGGTGGTGGCCGGCTCCCTGAAGAGAAGTGACAGGGGCCGACCCGAGGACCAGGTGCTGATGAGAGCTCTCAGAGACTTCAATGTCCCCAAGATCGTGGCGGACGACATGCCTGTGTTCATGGGTCTCATCGGAGACTTGTTCCCATCCCTGGACGTGCCTCGTAAGCGTGATATGGAGTTGGAGAAGCACATCAAGCAGGCGACACTGGACCAGAAGCTACAGGCCGAGGACAACTTTATCCTGAAGGTGGTACAGCTGCAGGAGCTGTTCGAGGTCCGGCACTCTGTCTTCTTGCTGGGCAATGCCGGCACAGGCAAGAGCAAGGTCTGGAACACTCTTCAGAGGACATACAAGAACATGCAGAAGAAACCGCTGGCCATTGATTTGGACCCAAAGGCCGTGACCAATGATGAACTGTTCGGTGTCATCAACCCAGCCACGAGAGAATGGAAAGATGGTAAGTGAAGTCTTAACTAGAAATAGGGTTGTCAGATTTAGTCCAGGCATCACGAAGAATCAATCGGCTCCTCTCTAACATGTAGTAAGTTGTCCACCAAGACAAGTCATATGACTGCCATATCAATGCCAGACATTCTGAACATACAAGTATGCATAGCTGTTTAGATTTTATTTTAATATTTTAATACATTTGGCATGAAAGTGAACTCTGTTATTATCAGTTCTACTTTGAAAATTCTTCAATACCATCATTGCATATGAGTTAAAGACTCCAGCTGCAACATAAAATAAAGACTCACTCACTCTTCAAAATCAGAAATATATTCCCGTCAATTATCCTGTTTTCACATATTATGAGTTGTACTAAATATACGGTGTGTATTTCAGGTTTGTTCTCTGTGATCATGAGAGATCTGGCCAACCTGAGTGGTGATGGACCCAAGTGGATCGTGCTGGATGGTGACATTGATCCTATGTGGATCGAATCTCTCAACACCGTGATGGACGACAACAAGGTGCTCACACTGGCCAGTAATGAGCGCATCCCGCTCACGCCCTCCATGAGACTGCTTTTTGAGATCAGCCATCTGAGAACAGCCACACCAGCTACCGTGTCTCGCGCCGGGATCCTGTTCGTCAATGCCCAGGACTTGGGCTGGAACCCATTCATCCAGAGCTGGATCGACAGTCGAGAAGTCCAGTCGGAGCGAGCCAACCTCCTGATTCTGTTTGACAAATACATCCCAGCATGCCTGGAGGCACTGAGGAGCCGCTTCAAGAAGATCACGCCCATCGCGGAGATCTCCCACGTGCAGATGCTGTGCTACCTGCTGGAGTGTCTACTGACGCCCGAGAACACGCCACCTGACTGCCCCAAGGAACTGTACGAGCTGTATTTTGTCTTTGCTTCTGTCTGGGCCTTCGGGGGAGCCATGTTCCAGGATCAGGTATGAATTGATTTTTAAGTGATTTTATCACATCTTTCTTCAATGTTACGTATTTGTATATAGTTGGAAATCTCAATGGAAAGATTTACTGAAATTTTAATTAATTGCATTTCACACATCACTGAAACAATATATTCTCGCCGGAGTTTAGATTAATTAATTGTTAATTTCAAGTTATTCCTGTCGGCAGTAATCCGACGACTCTGAATTGGTTGTATTGCAGCTTGTTGACTCTGAATTGGTTGTATTGCAGCTTGTTGACCATCGGGTGGAATTCACTAAATGGTGGGTGACAGAGTTCAAGACCATCAAGTTTCCATCTGCTGGCACTGTCTTCGATTACTTCATCGATCAAGAAACCAAGAAGTTTGAGTCATGGACAAAGAAGGTGCCCAAGTTCGACTATGATCCAGAACAGCCTTTACAGGTATGAATTATTTCAAGCTTATGGAATTGTTGTGCCTTTCGCAATTGCATTATATATGTTTTGTTATTATTATTATTATTATTAATATTATTAGTATTTTTGGTAGGTAAAATGTTTTATTATTATTATTTTATGATTGCATTATATTAGATTATATTATAAGTTTATGTTTCTTGAATATAGGGGAATGCCATAATATAAGACAAACACACATTGGTGAATACATTGCACGTTGTATGATGGTAACTTGCAGGCTGCGTTGGTGTACACAACGGAGACAATCCGGGTCAAGTACTTCCTGGACATGCTAGTGCAGATGCGACGACCCGTCATGTTGGTGGGCAATGCCGGCACAGGTAAAACTGTGCTGATGGGAGACAAGCTCAACTCCCTCTCGGATGACTTCATGGTGGCCAACGTGCCGTTCAACTTCTACACGACATCAGAGATGTTGCAGCGAGTCCTGGAGAAGCCTCTGGAGAAGAAGGCCGGCCGGAACTACGGCCCCCCGGGGAGCAGACGCCTCATATTCTTCGTGGACGACATGAACATGCCTGAAGTGGACGAGTACTTCACCGTGCAGCCCCACACACTCATACGTCAGCACATCGACCATGGACATTGGTACGACAGAAGCAAGCTGTCGCTGAAAGAGATCCACAACACTCAGTATGTGTCCTGCATGAACCCCACGGCAGGCAGTTTCACCATTGATTCCAGACTGCAGGTCAGTAGTAAACCAGGCCCCGAGATTACCAAACTTTTCTGAGTACGATTTCATCCTCAACTCAAAGTTTTCTTCACAAATCCCCATATCAAATTTGAGCTTGAGCATGAAATCGTACTCAAAAAGTTTCATAATCTCAGGGCCAGGCCACGAGATTACAAAACGTTTTTGAGTTTGGACTCATGCTCAACTCAAGGTTTTGTTCACAAATCCCCATATCATATTAGAGCTGGAGCATGAAATCATATCGAAAAGTTATCTAATCTTGAGGCCTGAACTTGAGGCATGGAACCATGCTGGGTTTTTTTGAAGAAAAAATAAGATGTTAAAAAGAGTCTTCCTTGATCAAAATACGGACATGATTTATTAAATTAATTACATTTATTAAGTTAATAACAGTGCAAATCATTACCTTGTCCCACACACCATTATTCTGTTGATCGGCATAGGACATCATCTATGTCTGCCACAAAATAGAATTCAATTTAGTTTGTGGCTAAACGAGTAGTCAGTTACCCGGTCCGGTTACATGCCCCAACTGGTTACAAATTCCATAAGAAATACCCAGACCCACACCCAGTTAGGTAATAATCATGCATTGAAAAGTATACTAAAACTATGGTTTGGTTTAAACATAATATTATTCAAAATAAAATGAATGAGGATTGGTAATGAAGCTGTAACTTTGGTTTTATTACTTTTGCTTCAAAGTAATAATAATAATAGTACCTAGAATTAGACTTATTTAGTGCAAGTGCATCCACGCACCAGGACAATGCTGGCAGTGCTAAATCATGATACATATCTCGAATTAAGTTTTGGGAGTTATCTGTAAAACACTGGATAATTCAATGCTTGTTTCTTCCCTCCAGCGTCACTTCTGTGTGTTCGCCATGAGCTTCCCCAACCACGACGCACTGAGCACCATCTACAACAGTATCCTAGGCCAGCACTTGGCGTATGGTTCCTTTGTTGCCCCCGTGCAGAAATTCTGCTCCAACGTAGTGACCGGTGCCCTGATGTTACACAACAAGATCTCCACCTCCTTCCTCCCCACGGCCATCAAGTTCCACTACATCTTCAACCTCAGAGACCTCTCCAACATATTTCAGGTACACCATCTGTTCTGAGCTTTCCTTGATTTGATTTAACTTAAACATGGTTTATTTATCAGAAAAGGGTCGTAACAAAGTTGTTCAACTTACTAAATTCACTCCTATGTATTTACATAATTAATGTGCATCTATATGAGAAAGTAATAAAGAACTATCTACAGAAACAAAAACAACAGGATAGTAGGATGCATGCATATAGATATGGAAATGTATATACACAGTAATATTTTAGGAGTGTTTTTTTTTAATGATATACTGATGTTGCTGGTGATAGGGATAAGATAGTCTGTTAAAAAACTGATATTTTCTAATATTTATGACAATTGGAATATGTACACTGAAAGATTCTGAAAATATACTACAATCATTCTAGTGTCATTTCTAGTGATGTTGTAATTTCAACAAATAAAATTGAGTAAAGTGGGGGTAATCACAGTTTTCCACAGTAGTTATTTTTGCAAAAGAAAAGTTTCATGTAGATCTGGTGACACATTGGAAAGCAAGTAATGATGACAATTATGTATCTGTTTGCAGGGTTTACTGTTTGCTATGAATGAGTGTGCTAAGACACCGGCAGAGTTAGTTCGTCTCTGGATGCACGAGGCCGAGAGAGTGTACCGCGACAAACTTATTGATGAAGGAGACATGGAAAGCTTCGATAAACTCTTAAAGGATGTGATTAAAAAATGCTTTGAGGATTTGGACGAAAATGTGTTGTTCAAGAAGCCATTGATCTACTGTCACTTTGCATCTGGCATTGGTGATCCAAAATATCTGCCTGTAGAAGATTGGAACAGTCTTCATAAACTTCTAACAGAGGCTCTGGACAATCACAATGAGCTCAACGCTGCCATGAACCTTGTACTTTTTGAGGACGCCATGTGTCATATTTGTCGTATCAATCGTATTCTTGAGGCGCCGCGTGGCAACGCCTTGCTCATCGGTGTTGGTGGTAGTGGCAAACAGTCGCTGTCCCGGCTGGCCGCATTTATTAGCAGTCTGGACGTGTTCCAAATAACACTGCGTAAAGGCTACAGTATAGCAGACCTGAAGGTGGAATTGGCTACGCTGTACCAGAAGACAGGCTTGAAGAGTATCGGCATGGTGTTCCTCATGACCGATGCCCAGGTGTCGGACGAGAGGTTCCTGGTGCTCATCAACGACTTACTGGCATCTGGCGAGATCCCTGATCTGTTCGCTGATGACGACCTGGAGGAGATCATCGGTGGGGTCAGGAACGAGGTCAAAGGTCTGGGAATGGAAGATACAAGAGAAAATTGCTGGAGCTTCTTCATTGAAAGAGTTCGCAGACTGCTCAAGGTATGTACTCGATGCTGAATGGTCACGTTCTCCTACGTTGAATTAACCCTGTACTATTTTTTATCTTAGAATGATGTTTTCAACATTCCCGTTATCATTATTGTGCTCAGTATAACCATGCCTTAAGACTTGTGTATTAGTCTTTTCACTAACCTTGAACATTTCAACACAAACATCTTCAATATCTGATTGCATTCATCCTCTAGAGACTTTTAGAAAATTTATTTTATGGTACCTATGAAAACATATTGTATTTTGGATTGTCTATTAATTGATGCACTTCTATAAACCCAGGTTGTGCTGTGCTTCTCTCCTGTGGGCTCCACCATTCGGGTCCGAGGCAGGAAGTTTCCTGCTGTTGTTAACTGTACTTCCATCGACTGGTTCCACGAGTGGCCAGAAGAGGCTTTGATATCTGTCAGCGGCAGATTCCTGGAACAAACAGACTCTCTTGATGTAGGTATTCCTGTCACTGCTGTACCTACTGCTAGTGAAATATACAAGTAACTTGTTTATAAGTTTTCTGCAATAATTTACGAATTTGTTTGGGAAAAATACAATTTCATACATTAATTTATGAGATATCATTGATGCCTTGTACACAAACTTACCCTCATGAAGTGGTCCTCTCATAGATTGTTCACTAGGATTATCAACGTTCATCTAAATTAATCTAAACTCTCATTTCAGCTGGATACCAGGTCATCGATCAGTGAGTTTATGGCTTTTGTGCACAAGTCTGTTAACGAAGTGAGTCAACAGTTCTTGGCCAACGAGAAGCGATACAATTACACGACACCCAAATCTTTCCTGGAGCAGATCACACTGTACCAGAACCTTCTGAAGATGAAGAACGAGGAGCTGCAGGCTAAGATCATTCGTCTGGAGAACGGTCTGGAGAAACTCCGCAGCACGGCGTCACAGGTCAGCATTGTGCCAAACTGTCACCAACACCATGTCTTTCAATGGCGCCAGAATCCCCAATATGATTGTCTTCTGAAACCTTTTCTCTAACTGCTCTGAATTTCCAATAGTGCATAGAACACTGTTAGTAATGCACAATCCAGCAACTCTGGTTTGAATCCCAGTATTGGCAGGTCCTGTGACAATGAAAATAAAAGCGAATACAAAATTATTCAAGTATTTGTTTGCTGAATAACCAGTACGATTCATGTGTGGTCAATAATCGGTGCACCAAATACATAAGTAAACTATTGCACTTCTATCTTTTGCTCAATTTTTATTTTCATTGTGTAATTCATAATTAGTATCTTCAATAATTTACGTTTTGTTAAATGTAAGCATATATTCGTATTTTTTTCTAGGTAGCATAACACAATTAGTCCACTGTGGTAACTACAGAACAAACTGAAACCACCTCAACAACAGTCCTTCCATGTCATTTCCAATTTCAGGTGGACGACTTGAAGTCTAAGTTGGCCTCGCAGGAAGTAGAACTGGCCCAGAAGAACGAGGACGCCAACAAGCTGATCACTATCGTGGGTGCCGAGACAGAGAAGGTGACCAAGGAGAAAACCATTGCTGACGCAGAGGAGAAGAAAGTATCTGCTATCACCATTGAAGTAGAGAAGAAGCAGAGTGACTGTGAGAGAGATCTGGCCAAGGCAGAACCCGCTCTTGCTGCTGCCAAAGAGGCTCTCAACACATTGAACAAGGTGGGCATAGGCATAGACATGGGCATGAACATGGGCATAGAGACATGGGCATAGAGACTTGGGCATAGACATGGGCATAGAGACATGGGCATAGACATGGGCATGAACATGGGCATAGAGACATGGGCATAGACATGGGCATAGAGACATGGGCATAGACATGGGCATAGAGACGGGCATGAACATGGGCATAGAGACATGGGCATGAACATGGGCATAGAGACATGGGCATAGAGACATGGGCATAGACATGGACATAGAGACATGGGCATAGAGACATGGACATAGAGACATGGGCATAGAGACATGGGCATAGAGACATGGACATAGAGACATGGGCATGAGACATGGACATAGGCATAAGCAGAATTTGTGAAAGGAGGACACGTCACACAAGGCTCAAGGTGTAACATTGAATAATAATTGTCAAGAAATTGTTAGATTTGATCCACAGAAATCCACTGACTTGTCCAATGATTGATTTATTTGGAGTCGATGTGGCTTGGTGCCTGCAGCCCCCAGACCCCATGCTTATTTTCCGCTGAAATCACAATTATCTGTTTTCATGCCTGCTAGTAACTTACTATAATCACATTTATCTCTGGGATTGACTGGAATTACATTCCAAAGCTTCAACCCATCAACAGGTTTTTGATACTTAATATTTTTGTGTTTGTAGACCAACCTGACAGAGTTGAAGTCCTTCGGTACACCGCCGCCAGCTGTAGTCAATGTGGCTGGTGCTGTCATGTGTCTGCTAGCTCCAGGAGGCAAGGTTCCAAAGGACAAAAGCTGGAAGAGTGCAAAGAGTACCATCATGTCAAAGGTATGGTCCATAAATCCAAACTGTGTTGAGATTTCTTCACAGTAGAAACATGGTAAAGTTATCAGAAGAAATAGGTGTAAAATATTGAACCTAATAGAGGTACCATTGATAATAGATATTATTCTATGTCCAATGATCCAATGCCTTCTCTTTTGATCTGTTCGTGAGTGCCAAATACTGCTGTCTAAGTAGATGGGTACTTATTGATAGAGTTTTATTTAATGGTATATGAATATTTTCTTTAAGATTGATCAATTCTTGGAAAACCTCATCAATTATGACAAGGATAACATCCCCGAACCATGTCTAAAGGCTGTCAGACCATTTTTGGACGATCCAGAATTTGACCCTGAATTCATCCGTAGCAAGTCTCTGGCTGCTGCTGGTCTCAGCTCCTGGGTCATCAACATTGTCAGGTACTATGAGGTCTACTGCACTGTGGAGCCCAAGAGGCTCGCTCTGAAACAAGCCAACGACGAGCTGTCTGCTGCTCGTGACAAGCTGAAGGTAATCAAGAGCAAAGTGTCAGATCTGGAGGCCACCCTAGCCAAGTGCCAGGCCGACTTTGAGCGTGCCACCAACGAGAAGCTGCGCTGTCAGCAGGAAGCTGAATCCACGGCCAAGACCATTGAGCTGGCCAACAGACTGGTAGGAGGGCTGGCGTCTGAGAACGTCAGATGGGCCGACTCCATCAGCAGCTTCAAGTTACAGGACAAGAGTTTGCCAGGCGACGTCCTCCTCATCACAGCTTTCATCTCATACGTTGGCTGCTTCACGAAGACCTATCGTCTGGATCTCTTTGACAATCATTGGCTACCGTTCTTGAAGGGTCTGAAAAACCCCATCCCGTTTTCTGAGGGACTGGATCCTCTTACCATGCTGATTGATGATGCCGATGTCGCCACCTGGAACAACGAAGGCTTGCCTGGAGACAGAATGTCAACCGAGAATGCCACTATTCTGACCAGGTGTGAGAGATGGCCTCTGATGATTGACCCTCAGCTGCAAGGAGTTAAGTGGATCAAGAGCAAGTACGGATCCAGCCTCAAGGTGGTCCGTCTTGGAACCAAGGGATACCTTGATGCCATTGAACATGCCATTGAATCGGGCGACACAGTCCTGATTGAGAGCATTGAGGAATATGTAGACCCAGTGTTGGACCCACTTCTGGGACGTAATACCATCAAGAAGGGCCGAGCCATCAAGATGGGAGACAAGGAAGTGGAGTACCACAAGGACTTCCGTCTCATCCTCCAGACAAAGCTGGCCAACCCTCATTACAAGCCAGAGATGCAGGCGCAGACAACTCTCATCAACTTCACTGTGACCATTGATGGCCTGGAGGACCAACTGCTGGCTGCTGTGGTCAGCAAGGAGAGGCCTGACCTGGAGAAGATGAAGTCCGACCTGACCAGACAGCAGAACGAGTTCAAAATCACCCTGAAGGGGTTGGAGGACAACCTCCTGGCTCGTCTGTCCGCTGCCGAGGGCAACTTCCTGGGTGACTACGCTCTGGTGGAGAACTTGGAAACAACCAAGAGGACTGCTGCCGAGATCGAGGTCAAAGCAGAGGAGGCCAAGGTCACGGAGGTGGAGATCAACACAGCCAGGGAGAACTACCGTATAGCCGCCTCCAGAGCTTCACTGCTCTACTTCATCATGAACGAGCTGCACAAGATCAACCCCATGTACCAATTCTCATTGAAGGCAAGTCACAAATTTTACATGATGTACTGCAATTTAGTGGATTCATTTTGGAGTAGAAGAATAGTCAACCAAATTAATCTGATATGTCATTACTGTAAACAACCCGATCCTGCACACAGAGTAGTTATTGTGAATGCTGTACTATTTTAGTGCAATTGTTATTATTATTATTACTACATTGATAACTCCATAATCACTCATCATTACATTTATAAAGCAATGCTAATATATTTTTCTTCTAGTGGTTTTGTTGAATTATGTCTTACAAATCCACTGATATATTTAATAATGAAACAATATCATGGCTTTTTTTGTGTGCAAATCTGTAATTATGCTCCTGATTAACTGAATATCGATCTCTGTTCCAGGCTTTCAGTGTTGTATTCGACAAGGCTATAGACCGAGCAGAGGCTGCTGAGGAGCTGAAGCAGCGAGTACTCAACCTGATTGACTGCATCAGTTACTCTGTGTTCGTGTACACAACCAGAGGTCTGTTCGAGAAAGATAAACTTATCTTCACAACACAGATGGCTTTCCAAATCCTGCTGAAGGGCAAGGAGTTGAATCCAGTGGAGCTGGATTTTCTCCTGAGATTTCCATCAGTGCCCAACCTGACCACGCCTGTCGACTTCCTCAACAACTACTCATGGGGAGGCATCAAGGTTTGTAATTCTCACAAAGTTCCTTGTTAATTCATCGTCACTGAGTAGGATCACTGAGGAGTTGGTAGAATGTTGAATCCCATTGTGTGTGAAATGGGTGAAAGATTCCCGAAGTGATATAAGCCACCTCCATGCTCAGCTACTCCTCTGCCTTTGTCCAGTGTCCTCTTTGATGTTGAGAACATGTCCTCAGGTAGCTCTAGATGGACATAGTATCCTTGTTTGATCCTTGTTTGCAGGAATGGCAATTCTCTGCGATTCCACGGAAATCTGCTGATTTGTCCGGGGTTCAATTTATTTGCTCTGGACATGGCTTGGGGCCTGCAGCCCTGGCTTATTTTCTGCTGAAATCACAATTGTCTGTCTGTTGCCATGAGTGTTTTTGCTGTAATACGGTTGTTGCAGGTTTCTTTTCCCATATTCATCATACAGATGGACTGTATACAATGATATTGCATCCTCAAATCACAAACTTTACCTTGATACTCAAGACTAGCAAGTATATCTAACATTTAAATGACTATATCCAACATTTAAAGGACTATATCTAACAATTAAAGGACTATATCTAACATTTAAAGGACTATATCTAACATTTAAAGGACTATATCAAACACAGCAAGGAATATCATGCTACATTGTACATTGTTCTGTTTTGTGATTGCAGTCTCTGGCCAACATGGAGGAATTCAGGAACTTGGACCGAGACATAGAAGGGTCTGCCAAACGGTGGAAGAAGTTTGTGGAGAGTGAGTGTCCTGAGAAAGAGAAATTCCCCCAGGAGTGGAAAAACAAGACCTCCCTTCAGAAGCTGTGCATGATGAGAGCACTCAGAGCAGACAGAATGTCCTATGCTGTTAGGTATGTTTGAAGCTTGTGAGCATGAGATAACATGCTAGTCCTAACGGAAGACAGAATGGCCTATAGATGCTGTTTTATGCAACATAAATGGGAGTTACTATGCAATCTTCGAAGTGTATTGCACAGTTGGAACTACTTTGACATTCCATGTGCACATGTATTATTTTCTAGACTTCATGAACCGTCGTCTGTAGATGTTACAATAAATTGTGATAATTTAGAATGAAAACAATAACCCACTCGGTACGCACGATTACAGATAATATTTCCCTCGTGACTTTCAACATTAATTTCCCTCGGGAAAAATAATCTGTATTCTCTCGTACCTCGTGGGTTATTGTCTATATGTCTATTTGTAGCTTGTGTAATAGAAAATTTGAAGCTGTAGTACACAGAAATCAATAAGCTGTTAATTTCTTTAAATACTACTAGAATGTATTTGATAAATAAAGAAACTTAATGTTAATATAATTAGATTAGTGCCTCTGTTGATGAGTTTGATATAAGATGCTCCTATTGGTCTTGGCCAGCGGGGTTAATCTTTGACTCAGTTGTGAGAGAGCTGGACTCACAATGTAAATAGGGCGGGTGGTAGAGCAGTGGTAGAGCGTTGGACTTCGGAGCCAAAGGTTCCAGCTTCAAATCCCACCCTGTGAGCCTGGCATCAATGTTCGCGAAAGTTACCTTTCTGACGCGATATTGATAGGATGCTCTGTCTGTAGAGTGGCAATGCAGTTATCATCATTGGTCTTGTCACTACCAGCCGATGCTGCTACAGATGTTGTGTTGTGGGTTTCCTCCTGCTCTAAACCGACAAGCTGTGATATAAGTGAAAGAATCTTGAAAGCAACTAAACCCCAATTCAAACAAGAAAATAATAAATCCAGTAAATCAAATTTGAATCCCAGGATTGGCAGAGTCCTCTGTTACACCTCAAATTTGTGGTCTGCTTTCTGTGATCAGGAGCTTCATTGAAGAGAAGCTCGGCGCCAAGTACACAGAGGGACGACAGGTGGAGTTCGCCAAGTCCTTCGAGGAGTCTGGCCCCGCCACGCCCATCTTCTTCATCCTGTCCCCAGGAGTGGACCCCCTCAAGGATGTGGAGGCACTGGGGAAGAAGATAAACTTCTCCGTGCACCTCAATAACTTCCACAACATCTCTCTGGGTCAAGGCCAGGAGGTCATTGCCGAGCAAGCCATGGATCTGGCAGCCAAGGAAGGCCACTGGGTGGTGCTGCAGGTACAGTTGTCTGCAACAGATTATGTAGAAATTCTGCCTTTATTGAAATACTTCCATATGTTGTATTTGCAATAATTAGAAATAATCACTGTAGAAGAAATTGAAATAGATATCTGACAAGCAATAATATAGAGGTACTGAATACATCATTATGACATCCTACACGATACTGTCACTCTACAACAGTTGAAACAAATTCAAATCTCTGTTATTGTTAACCTGCAATTGGAGATGCAGTATTGAGAAAACAGTGTACTTCCTCCAAAAGAGAAGTTTTAACACCAGTTCTCTGTCTTTATCTTTAAAGATAGAACTATAGGAAAGTATAAAATATTTGGTTCACTGTCACAGAATAGCATATTGACAGTGTATTCTCTCACTATCGTGATGTATGATACTACAGGCATGGCAAATTTTTGCGAATCCACTTAAATCCGCTCATGTATTTGTCCAGGGGTTGATTTATTTGCATTGGACGTGGCTTGGTGCCAGAAACCGGACTTGCTTCCTACTGAAATCACAATTGTCTGTAGCCATGTCTGATACCAATGTCTATATTGTCAAGTTATGCTCTCACTGATATAACGTCTACGTCTGTTTCTGTAGAATGTCCATCTGGTGGCCAAGTGGCTGCCCAACCTGGAGAAGAAGTTGGAGCAGTACAGCGAGGACAGCAGCCCGGACTACCGCGTGTTTATCAGTGCTGAGCCCTCGGGTACCCCGGAGTCTCACATCATCCCTCAGGGCATCCTGGAGACTGCTATCAAGATCACCAACGAACCTCCAACTGGAATGTTTGCCAACCTGCACAAAGCTCTTGACAACTTTAACCAGGTATGTATAGCTTGTGTTTCCACTCGTTTGAGAAACTTTGTTCTAATTTTTGTGAGAATCTGCTACTATTCTGACTGTTTACTAAAGGTTTATTATTTCTATGACATTTGCACATATTCTACATACATTTATTAAATTTAATGTGGGAGCGGGTGCTAGCGCAGTGGTAGAATGTTGGACTTTGGAGCCAAAGGTTCCAGGTTCAAATCCCACCCCGGGAGCCCGGCATCAATGTTTGCGAATTTACCTTTTTGACGCGATATTGATAAGATGCAATGTCTGTAGAGTGGCAATGCAATTATCTTCCTTGGTCTTGTCAGTACCAGCCAGTGCTCACAGGTTTACTGCAACATTCAGTGCTACAGATGTTGCAGGTTTCCTCCTGCTCTAAACTGACAAGTCGTGATATAAGTGAAATAATCTTGAAAGCAACTCTAAACCCCTATTAAAAATAATAAACAAATACAAATTTAATTTGATTTATGCTAACTTTCACACCAACCATTATTATTTTAAAATATAATAGCTCATGTGCTACAGGAACAAAAAGCAACACTCACAGAGAGATCAGGATTAATTGGAGTGAAGTGAGCTTCAAATCGGCTTTTTCCTCTTTACCAAATCATAAAAACTACATAACATAGCTTTGCCCACCTGTGCAGTGATGTAACTGGGTCTGTCTTGTTCCTGCAGGATACCCTTGAGATGTGTGCCAGAGAGACAGAGTTTAAGAGTATTCTAATCTCTCTCTGCTACTTCCACGCTGTGGTGTGTGAGCGCCGAAAGTTTGGGCCGCAGGGCTGGAACCGCGTGTACCCGTACAACACGGGCGATCTGACCATCAGCGTCAATGTGCTGTACAACTACCTCGAGGCCAACGCCAAAGTGCCGTGGGAGGATCTGCGGTACCTGTTCGGGGAGATCATGTATGGTGGCCACATCACCGACGACTGGGACAGACGCCTCTGCAAGACATACCTGGAGGTGTACATGCACTCCGAGATGGTAATAACACCTTGCATTATTGCAGACACTGATAGTGTATCCTTATAGATTGTACCATTATCACAACTCCATACACAACATTTATTTGAAATGTCAAATATTGATTTACCTTTGAATACTTTGTAGCAATGCTGGTGCCAAGCAAACGCACAACTTATGTTCTGGTTTCAATTCTCATTTCATTTTTGTTATATCTGTGTCTGTATTTAGACTAAGCAAAAATTAATATGTTTTCATTCAGTCAGTGAAAATCATTTCAGTCAATTATGCTTTAAAGAGGAAATTCACATGTGTTCAATCACTGTTTTTTTATAACAATGAAAATGTTTTCAGTCAGTCTGTCTTTAAAAATAACTGAAAATATTTAAATACCTCATCTCCAATTCTGTAATATTTCTCTGCTTGTTCCAGCTTGACGGTGAACTGTACCTAGCCCCAGGCTTCCCAGTGCCCCCCAACTCTGACTACAAGGGCTACCACGCCTACATCGACGAGGTGCTGCCCCCCGAGAGCCCCTATCTGTACGGCCTTCACCCCAATGCTGAGATTGAGTTCCTCACAACCATCTCGGAGAACCTGTTCCGCACCGTGTTAGAGATGCAGCCACGTGACACAGGAGCTGGGGCCGGCATAGGCGTCAGTCGTGAGGAGAAGGTAAAGAGCCGTATCTCCCTCAGTAGTTTGTCTTACACAGTGTTCTTGGAGTGTACATGCTGTATATGCTACAGTCTCCCTCAACAGTGTATTTTACACTGTAAGACCTTACCTCTAGTGTTAATATACTACAGATATATATCCTCATTATATATTGTGTCATATAATTTATACTAACTTTGTCGCGTATGGGTGAAATATTCCCGCTGCGACGTAAAGCACTAATTCATCATCATTATACTAACTATTCTATGCATTTCCTAACACATGTTCATGTCGTTCTTGTCAATTTTAAAAGATTTTTTATGATTTTAAACTAAATCATAAAAATATTTAAATGTTTTTCTAAAAAAAAGAAAGAAAGAAAAATAATTTGCCTCATGCCTTTAACAAGGACTAGCATTCCTGTAATGTTAACTGATATATGTATTCTTAATTATGTTATCTTTCTGAAAAAGTTTGCTTCTAATTATGTTATGAATGTATGCTTTCTAAATTCTGCTTGTATACTCATATATGCATTTCTGCAAACTGTCAACCTTTTGTATGCATTTCATCAATAATATCTGCCTAAATTTGTAGTACCTGAAATGGAATCAATAATTCAATCAATAAATAAATAAAATAATAAAATCAAACCATCAAATCAATATATCTTTAGTAATGTTATTTTTGGTTAGTTGCTAATGTTTATATCTGATACTGATTTCATATGTACTGTATTTTTCCATAATCACTCCATTACTCGGTGGCCTTCATTTCTCAAAGCTCTTCCTCTTATGTATTTCCTGCTAGTCTCTCACTGCTGGACTGGAGAAGGTAGAGTGTATGCCTTAGGGTATCAGGGTCATGCATCAAGTCCCAGCACATGCATGAAACAGTCTGTGTCACAACATTGCATTGTCAGAGGGAATCGGAAAAAGAAAATTCTGATTCATTTGTTCTATTTCCTGGATTAGGCATCAGTTTTAATCAACTGTAACATGATCCGTGTCTTTGTTGTATCCACTGGATTAGTTATGGCAGTTGATTAAGATAGGTTGTCTGACCCAGCGTGTGGTTGTATTGTATAGAATCACAATAGAAATGATCTGAGCCACTCACTGGAGATGAGAAAGTTAATATTGTTCTGTTATGAATGTGTAATGATCTCGTCTAGTCAGCACTACATGTACTGTGATATGAATGTATGGTTTCAAATCACATATTAGTCACAGAGAATCACTGCACTCTGTTATTGGGATGTCAGCCACTTAATGTCTCTTGTCTCCGGATATCAGCAATTTAATGTCTCATGTCTCAGGATATCAGCCAATGTCTCATGTCTCAGGATATCAGCCACGTAATGTCTCTAGTCTCAGGATATTAGCCACTTAATGTCTCTAGTCTCGGGATATCAGCCACATAATGTCTCATGTCTCCGGATATCATCAACTTAATGTCTCTAGTCTCCGGATATCAGCCACTTAATGTCTCATGTCTCCGGATATCAGCCACTTATTGTTTCATGATATCAACTACTGAATGTCTTGTTTCTCTGCCACACCAATGTCTCATGTTTCATGTCTCTGCCACTCAATGTCTCATGTCTCACAGCCACACTAGTTAAGCTGAACAATGTCAGTTGCATGCTGTTTGTACAGAGCAATGCAACACTAGATGTTGTTTCCACCCAGAGCTAGCTCACAGCTGCCCTCCAGACAGAAGACTGGACTATTTCTCAGTCATCTAGCAGAACATTTCTCAATAATTGACCAATCATGCGAAACCATCAATTTAATTTCAACCACATTATTTAGTAACTCCTATATTTTAACATTATTTTGATTTTTATTGCAGTTTTCAGAAAGAATGCCTTTTCATTATATCCAACCATTCTATATTCTATACATTATCCTTCTCGTGTACACATATAATATGCTTGGTGATATTTTCACGTGTATATCTACTTTTCAGAGTTTAATTATCATTAACCTTTGCCATTAGAATTGTGGAATAATACTAATTTAATTGTATGGCATTTGTTTGCCTTCAGGACTGAAAACCAGGGTTTAACACATTGGTGTCTGATTACAGGTGAAGGGGATCCTGGATGAGATCGTGGAGAAGCTCCCCGACGAGTTCAACATGTTGGAGATCATGGCCAAGGTTCCTGTTGAGGAGCGCAGCCCTTACGTGGTGGTGGCCTTCCAAGAGTGCGAGCGGATGAACATGTTGTCCAATGAGATGAAGAGATCTCTCAAAGAACTAGACCTCGGTCTCAAGGTCAGAATCAGTCTTAGATGGTCTTAAAGGATACTGTGGCTTCTTTTCTTCATTAAGTAATTGTTAATGAAAAGCTGTTGTATTCCCCGTTCCCCGTTATTGATTTAATATCTGTACCTACCCCCTTAAAACTAGTACGTTGAATTGTGAATTGGATTGACAAAGGCCATGAAGTCATAAAGAAGTAATACTTCATAAATAATGTAACTCTGGCCAAATGGGGTACCTGCTGGATTAGGTACAGACACTGCTGTTTAGGGCATCTTCAGTTGCCTCCAGCATGGAAAGAGTTAATATATACAATGAGGTTCAGCAAGAAATGCCATGAAATCGAAAGGAATTAATATTAATCAAACAATGGTAAGCAATGGTACACAATGGTACACATTCAGACTTCATCAATCTTTACAATGACTCAGATATTATTTCTTTCACATATGGGTGAAAGATTCCCATAGCAAGGTTAAGCAACAAATCAAAGCGCATATTCCCAGCATTACTCAAAGCATCTATTGTTGTCCACAGGGCGAGCTGACCATCACCTCGGACATGGAGTCTCTGAGCAACTCTCTGTTCATGGACCTGATCCCGGTGACATGGGCCCATAGAGCGTACGCCTCTCTGTACCCACTAGGCCTCTGGTATGCTGACCTCCTGCAGAGGGTCAAGCAGCTGGAGGTGTGGACCTCAGACTTCCAGCTGCCTGCCTCTGTCTGGCTGGGCGGCTTCTTCAACCCCCAGTCCTTCCTCACCGCCATCATGCAGCAGATGGCGCGCAAGAACGAGTGGCCACTGGACAGGATGTTCCTGCAGTGTGACGTCACCAAGAAGACTCGCGAAGACATGGCGGGACCCCCCAGAGAAGGTGCCTACCACTGGTTCCTAAATACCTCTACCTTATACTTACATTACTTCCACTTCCTTATACTTGCATTACTTCCACTTCCTTCCATTTACAAATGTTTGCATTGGATAGCTGGAGATGTTTGCAAGTGACACTAAATAATAATTCATGCAATCTACTTCGAATTGTTTGCAATGTATATTGCACATAACACTCTGTTAGCCAATTTCTATGTATTCTGATGTTGATATACTAAAGAATCAATGTACTTGGTGGGTCTTTAGTCTTCTTTCAGCTGGAGATTACCATGTTCAGAGATTACAAATCCTTTTGAGTACGATTTCATGCTCAAGCTCAAATTTGATATGGGGATTTGTGAACCAAACTTGAGCATGAACTCAAAAAGGTTTGTAATCTCAGTGCCAGGAATGATTTATTGAGCATGACCCAGTTGTATAAAATGCTAGTGCTCCATTAACATTTAATTAAACCTCCATTAACTAATGCAGAATTACATTAGCATTAAAGGTATGCAGCAATAACGGCTAATGATGGAACTTTCATACAACCGGGTCCAGAGCTTTTGACTAGTCCAAAAGTGAGAACATTATTTCTAAAATGTGCATTTCATCCATTCCTGCAGGTGCATATGTTCACGGATTCTTCATGGAAGGAGCCAGATGGGACATGCAGACCGGCAACATGGCCGAGGCTCGTCTCAAAGAGTTGGCGCCGATTATGCCGGTGATATTCATCAAGGCCATTCCTGTGGACAGAGTTGACAGCAGGAATGTGTACGAATGTCCTGTGTACAAGACCAAGTCTCGCGGTCCGACTTTCGTATGGACCTTCCACCTGAAGACTCGGGAGAAGCCCAGCAAATGGATTCTGGGTGGAGTGGCTCTCTTGCTGCAAGTGTAGAACTTAGGACAGTGTTGTTTTGTAAGATAGCAAGAGTGCCAAATGAATAATTTTCTAAAAGAATTTTAAGAATGAATTAGTTTTCAGTTGTATGATCTTACAAGTATATTTTTGTACATTCAAATGAAGACAGATTAGATTTTTCTATTTTAATCTTGAATGACAATATTTTCTCTTGGACACTCTTGGCTAAATATTATAGGAAGAATTTATGTAAATACAAGATGCAATGTGGTCTGTACAAATATATGTAAATACATTTGTACAGGTATGGGGTGCCTATAGTGTTTCCACCTTGAAGGAAAAGATTTCATCTTGAACACAGCTAAATATTATAGGAAGAATTTATTTAAATACGAGATGAAATGCAGTCTGTATGTAAAAGTATATGTAAAATATTTGTACAGGTATAGTGTTAGTGTTTTCACCTGGAATGAAAAGTTTTTTTCTTGGGCTTGACTAAAGGTTATAGGAAGAATTTAAATACATGCAACATGAAATGTGGTCTGTTCTAACAAATATATATACAAACTTTTTGAAACTGTGTGTGTAGTACTTGGCAGTTCATTCCTGTGTTTGCCTCAATCCCGATATGTTTGCTACAAATTGTGTCTGAAATGCCCAATGAAGACATCTGGATTCAATAAAGGTTTATTTTGGCACAAAGGACTATCAATATATTGATGTTTCAACTTGTGTTATCTGACAATGTTCAGCCTTACTATTACTATAAATTCTAATAAGTATTTTATGAAGACAATTTTACTCTATACAGAAAATTATACTTATCATTTGTTTACTTTATCCATTACTGTAAAAGAAAAAATAAATTCCGCCCTCGAAATACCATGTGTACCTCCGTCCATGTACATTCATGGGAGTTTTTCCCAAATTTTGCCTGTGATTCTGTGTTATATTCATTCATAGTTTGGAATGCACCAATTGTTGTCAATAATGTTGCCTTGTTGAATTGATTACTGAATAAATTAATTTACATTTCACAAGTTATTAGTATTCGGTATCATGGAAGCTAATGATCCAAAGTCAGGATCGCTACAAACTCCCCATCATGGAAATACACAAATCCAGAATTGTACATTACATATGGGAACAATCTTCAACCAAATGCAATTTCATTCTAATATTTACAGTATCCAAACCTCAGGGCAATAATCTGACTGTGTATCTGGATATTATCCATACTTCTATCAAAACTATACTTCAGGCATGGCAATGTTCCACGGAATCCCGGAAATCCACCGATTTATTTGTCCAGGGGGGGTCAATTTATTTGCATTGGACCTGGATTGGGGCCTGCTTTCTGGGCTCATTTTCTGCTGAAATCGCAATTGTCTGTAGCCATATACCCGACACTTGTGACATTGTGTGCGTGTATTCAGAAGATCATGAATATCTGTGGGAAATTCCCAGGCTTAGATCGTGTCAGAGAAATTCTGTTCGAATCAAAGCAATACTTCAACAAAGCGAAATAAATTCGCTATTCCCCAACTTGAAAGTGCTTTGTACCATCGTGAAGGTGCCTGGACACTTCAGACTTGAGTGCGTGTGTACTTAAACCCTCTCCTTCCTGCATAGATCACAACAACTGCTTTATGCGCACCTCTAGTTGACATCATCACAAATGTCCACATGCAACTTTCTCTATCCAGGCGATATGTTTCCATGGCAAAATGTTCATTGGATTCTTTCAGAAAAAAAACTGAAAACGAGATGTATTGTCAAATGTATTTATTTGAAGGAGTTCAACCCATAACAATGTTGATAACAAAGTACCTATCAGAGGCACCTGAAAGTAGAAAAACCTTGGCTAGAACAGACTGATCTACAGGACTAGCAACACAAGGCCTTTTAAAGGTACACAATCACATATTTCGATGATCACCGATGTGTGGGACACATTTGTAAGTTGAAAAGTGAAACAAAAGTAGAATTGATAATAATAAATAGTCACTCTCACCAGAAATAATGAACCAAAATATGAAAATATTAATAAATAGTGAGAAACTAGGAATATATATCCAGATGAATATATCACTTGTTCAGATAAAGTAAATATTTAACTTCTACCATAAACATTTGACTACGATGTAGGTCAATTAGCTGCAACTGTATACCTTTAAGTGTTGTAACTGACCAATCTGTAGGATTAGCAGCACAAGGCCCTGTTAGTGCTTGCATTGTTGAGCAAATATCTCCCGTATACTCGGCTATCAACGTATCACATGTATAACAATTCACTGACATGTATATGTTTCCTGGAAGAGTCCCATGTTCACATGTTGCAACAATTCACTGAAATGTATGCGTCCTGGAAGGTTCACAAGCTAGTATACCTAGCACAGCAATTAAAAAATAAACTTGCACAAAGTTCTCTTTTCTCACTGTGAGATATATATGCACTATTTCCCTGACTATAAAATACTACAACACATCAAAAGCATCGATTCCAAACTTGACGTTATCTGCTGCTATGCATGTACCAAAAAAACGTAAATTAGTATAGATATTTTTAGATTTAGAATGGGTTCATTTTTCTGATATGGTTTTCGCTTATATTCATAAACATTCAGTAGGAAATCTCTGACACTTCTATTATAAAGAAACCATTAGGATAACAGAGAAATATAAATATCTGTGGCAAATGAATATTATCAATGAATTTTCAACAAAAAAAATAATTGTGGTTTAGAGTCGCTTTCAAGATTCTTTCACTGATATCACTTGTCAGTTTAGGGCAGGAGGAAACCCGCAACATCTGTAGTGCTGAATGTTGCAGTAAACCTGCGAGCACCGGTTGGTACTGACATCGCATCAGAAAGGTAACTTTAGGTGATGGACTAACAGGCAGTCCTGAGAATAAAACAGTAGGAGTGGGTGAGTTACTTCTAAAACACACTCGGATGACTTCGACTCCCCTATGGAGGAGGGAGGTGTTGGAAGTATCATGTCGGTTTGGATTTCTCCAAATACCACTTTAGGGCTCTGAAGGGGCAGTGACCTATTCGGGTCCTTAGATCCAAGCGTGTGCACCAGTGACGGAACCTCGATTGGCGGGAATGTTTCCCCTGGACGTTGGTTCTTTGCCACAAAGGCACACCCTTCAGGGAAGGCACACCCATCGTTACCAACGACTGTGGAAGCGACTGCTTCTTCCCCACCTTTCGACCCCTGGTCTTCTATTTCAAAGACCTGGGGGTCGGGAAGAGGAGCTGTGCCGCAAGGGCCTTCTCTTCACCCTGAGAAGTATGGTGGTGAATCGCGACACCTTCTCCTCCGCTGGACGAGATAGACTCTCGGCGAAGAGAATGCAGAGTTCGCTTCCCGAGAGCCTTCCTCTGTCGAGGCACTAGCGTGTCCCACTCAGAGGTCGTCCATGATGCGCAGATCTCGCATGGGGACTGTTTAGAACAAGCCCGATGCGGGATACAGAAGGGGTGGACATCTTAGATTTGTTTCGCACATCGTTTGCTTTGTTCCGTTAACAACATGATGACGAAAACGGAACACCATACAATTTAACGACATGTGTTTATAAACAAGTTTATAAACGAATTTATAAACAAGTTTATAAACGAATAGAAATTAACGCTAATTTATCAATATAAAGATAGAGAAGGGGAAAGCCAACCGAAGTTTACAGGGCTGATTGTTTGGAACGCTTATCTCTATTTGGTTTGTGCTATTCCGGGGGTGGACACCACCCGCGTCCGATCGCAGTGGTAGCCATGCGAGAAAGAGGGTGATGCATTACACCTGTTCGGGGAATTATGGTATGTACTATTCAGGTTTAGGAATTCTTACCAGTGGAAGGGCCTATGCCTGACACAACTGGAGTGGCATTGGTAGTGTATTCGTATGTACAGTTTCCCTCGCATAGGGACGGGATGTTGTTAATAAGCACACTGACCTGTCAACAACAAATTATTAGATTAAAAGCTTTAAAATCAAAAATGATATTGTTTTATTTAAGTTTGTGAGTTTTTATTTTTTATTTATTGATTTTTTTAATTGCCGTTTTAAATCGCTTTCAAGATTCTTTCACTTATATCATGACTTGTCAGTTTAAGGCCGGAGGAAACTCGCAACGTCCGTAGCGCTGAATGTTGCAGTAAACCTGCAAGCATCGGCTGGTACTGACAAGACCATGGATGATAACTGCAGTGGCACTCTACAGACATCGCATCCTATCAATATCGCGTCAGAAAGGTAACTTTATTTTTGTTTATTAATTTATATGCAGTATACGCAAACGTAATTCTCACCTGCATCTTATTATGGTATGTTCTGAAGAAATCTCCAGTGATAGGTTCATACCACAGCGACCCATCTGTCACCACCGTCGTAGTCACATTCAGATTGCGACCTTTCATCCTGGATGAATCCACCTTTAGTAAAACCGGGGATCAAGGTTACTAAAAGATTTTGAGTACGATTTCAAACCCAGGTCTGAGATATTTAGACATATTCAAAGCTTGGCAGCTCACAAGAAATCCTAAGATAGGGTTTGAAAGTGTTGCACCAACTTCAATATTATTTTTAGAAACTCTTATTAAAGCAACCCTTTCACGAACATTTTGCCATTTATAAATAAAATATACATATTCAATATTACTTTGATGAAATTTCACATTCCTACGTCTGTGAATAAGAACACGACAAATGGAATTACCCGTTTCATCGTGAACCATCAAATTATAATTTGAAAAAAAGAGTTGAGCTTCAAATCGCACACAAAAATCTTATGTAATCTTGGGGCCTGGTCTCCAGGCTTTGAGCAAGTTTGTGCTCAAATAGGTAGACTCATTATTATTACTACACAACATTTGTAAGTCTGCTCAGGTGTTGCATCTACCTTGAGGGTCTCCTGGTCTCCAGGCTGGGTGAGCCAAGTGACGGTGTACTTGAAGTTGCTACAGTCTCCCTCTCTCACCACGTCCATGTCTCCCAGAGTCGTCAGCGCTTCAAGGTAGTTCTTCACGACCTCGCCTTCAGCACTGGCGTCGATATCTGGACAACAGTTTAATGAGTAATAACAACACTGACTCGTGTGTCGATGTCTGGACAACAGTTTTATGAGTACTGTAAAACACTAATATTTTGCACATGCAAATTTCGCGCAAAAGCTCAAATTGACATATTCGCAGGAATTAAATTACGCGCATTTGCACACAAAAAGATGGGGAACAAATATATTCACTCATGTAATGAACAAAAGTACTACTATAACAACTATACATTCACAATTCCATTTCATCCTACAGGGTACCCATTCAGTCGGGTGGACTGGAGCAGTGTGGATCTAAGCACTTTGCTCAAGAGTGCTACACGATGGCATGAACTAAACTAAAACTCGGGACCTCCGAGTTATGAGGCAGACTTGCTACCTCCAGACCACTGCATTCCTGGTAGTTTTTCACAATATCTCCTTCAACATTGGCCTCCATGTCTGGATAATGTTCTTTCTAACTGGGGTTTAGGGCGACTTTCAAGAATCTTTCACTTACATCACAGCTTGTCAGTTTAGGGCAGGAGGAAACCCGCAACATCCGTAGCACTGAATGTTGCAAAAACCTCCGAGCACCGGCTGGTACTGATGGACCAAGAACAATAACTGCATTGTCGCTCAACAGATCTTTTGTTTTTATGTCTTCAATCTTTGAATTTGTCCAATTTTAGACATGCTCTTATTATAACTAGCAGGAAATGATGTAAATATTGATTTGAACCAATATAAAAAAACCAATGCCACCCTTCCTAGCAGAAAGTGGTTTATGTTAATGGTGTACACTCACCATTTGTTGTCTCACCCATAAAATTCACCGTCTGTTGTCTCGCCCATAAAACTCACCGTCTGTTGTCTCGCCCATAAAACTCACCGTCTGTTGTATCACCCATAAAACTTACCGTCTGTTGTCTCGCCCATAAAACTCACCGTCTGTTGCCTCACCCATAAAACTCATCGTCTGTTGTCTCACCCAAAAAACTCACCGTCTGTTGCCTCACCCATAAAACTCACCGTCTGTTGCATCACCCAGAAAACTCACTGTCTGTTTCTCACCCATAAAACTCACCATCTGTTGTCTCACCCATAAAATTGAGTTTGAATTGTCCCGAAATAGGTGGGGAGGCCTGAAGAGTGCTCGTGATTGTGATGTCAAGGTTGTTGCCATCGTTACTGCTACGGAAGGTGTGCTGTGAACGAGTGCCACCTGGACGTTTCTAGGAGAGGAAGGGATGAATATCAATGAGAGAGAGAGAGAGAGGGGGAGGGGGAGAGAGAAAGTGTGAAAAAGATGGAGAGAGCGATGGTGTTGTCTATACTGTCACATTGTCTATACAAAATGAGCCTCTATAATTACCTCTCTCCCAGGGAAGTGAGAACTCTGTGCTACGCTCACTCCATTTACTACCCTTCCCAGACTACAAGCCATTTATCCGGCTGGCAATTTGTACCCTGGCGGCAGAGTGAGTTGTCTTCCCGCGAGTTTAATTGAAACCAACCAATCAAACATGCGTTATTAACAATTCTGATTGCGGATTGTAACCTAATACTAATGAGAGTTGATTGCCAACATGAAAACGCTTAGCTTTGAGAATATTTGCCTTTATTTGGGGGTCAGCAATTGTGTCGAGCAAGGTATGCACTCGACAGTGCTCGACGCCATTGTTGTTGTGACTTCATGAAATTTATGACGTTCCATGTTACAATAAATTATTAAATTATACAAATAATAATTCTATTCGCATTGTAGCAATCCAAAACATTGGTATAGACCACAAATTAATGTTACTTGTACTAATACGATAAGAGTTATAGTCCTTATAATGATTTCGTTATTTGTATTTTTGGCAGCTATATTACAATGTTATGCTAATGTAGAGGTCAAATGAAATTCATAATCATTCCAATAGATTCACCATGCTTAAAAATGTGGGTATAGAACCAAAATTTATTTATTTAGCACAAATACGTAATGAGTGATGGTATAATTAATGATTTTTGGCGCGTTTGGCGGCCATATTAGATTTTAAATATTGCCAACAGACGCAATTGTGTACACCCACTGATTTGCCTTTATAAACAAGATAATTCTAGTCCATTTCTACTTTGCTAGTGTATGCAATTTACTTATGACTAATGTAATGGAAGGAATTGGCGTACGTCTTTGTATATGTTGCTATGGAAACGACTGAAATTCCAACTTATGCATATTTTAACGTACTA
>JAUTBT010009108.1:0-24917 GCA_032361225.1 Lepetodrilus schrolli
ACGATGAATTAATTAACTATACAATATGAATGGGCTAAAATCAAATGCAGCATGAAACATGCCAAAACAAATTTGATGGATGAATTTAGACTATCCATAGACTAGGAAGAATTCAGGACGTGAACTAAGATATATCAGACTTCATCAATAGGTATTGTTGCATATGGGTGAAAGATTCCTGCTGCGACATAAAACAATAACTCACATCAATGGGTACTATGTCTTATCACGATAACTTTCTCACATCAATACTAAACAGTACTGCCTTCCTTTAGTAATTAACTATCAGATAGCATAGGACACATTCTTTTGTAGTGCAATGTATTCATGCCAGTATAGAGCTACAGAGCACCTCTACTACAGATTGGAGTACTAAATATCCTCAAAGAATACCGACCTACCATATGTCCCAGGTGAAACTACTCACACTGTCTATTTTGCTCTTCACCAAGGCCTGTTTACAGAGGATGCACATTCATTTGTTAGCTCGATTTTCTACCGATCTCTGAAGGGATACCAATAGATGCTTTACCTTGTAATGTCAGTGTTCTCGGCAGATAAGACTGTGAAGAGGATGATGGCATTCTTAAATGATAATTAGTTGTAGGGATGAAGTAACAGAGTAAATGTTGCCATTCTTGATACAGCGGTTTTAAAAATCGTACTTGTTAATTAAGTATTTTGATATGTTTTGCAATAGAAACTGTAGAACTATATACCATATGTGTTTTTCAGTGGCGATGTTTACGGATTTGATTACATCATTAGTCGTCAGTTGTCTAGTAAGATACTCTCTAACCTTATAGTGTATTACCCCGCAAGCCAGAGTTTAATGCCGCTATATTTGGTTCTAGTAGACCATTCCTAGACCATAGGGCTTAACAGCAGGATGTAAGAAGATTACGCCATGATCTTGTCTGATTACATAGGTGACATTGATTTTTGCCAGGAATTATTCGGGGAAAACTGTCAGTGGTGTTGGGGTCTACGTGATATCAGATATTAAGTGCAAGATTGTGATGATTAGTTGGCATGAAAGCAATATTACAGCATCGCAGTGTTTAGGTTTTGGATACTATAAATTGTACCACTATCCCTGACATCATTGCCTGACAAAATGGCATCATGGCTGTGGTAATTGTCTGTGCTTATACCACAGAGACCGTGACTCTACCACAAGATTGCTTCTCTTGTGAACCTGACAGAATTTAAAGTCAGGCTTGATTTGTGACACAGAAACGAGTTCAAGGGATGTCATCAATATATAAGATTTATAAATATTGATGGGGGAAAAAGTGCGGGATGTGGTTCATGTTTCTAGGTGATTATCACTGAAGATGAAGATGAAGCTTTTCTTGCTTTTAATTTTATTTTTTTGACATTTCTTTTGTGCAAGTAGGGAATCAACATGAATATCTGACTTTTCAGACAAACCAATATTTGGACATCATATATTATCAATATAATAATATTTTTGTATTCTACATGCCCTATGTCAAGTTTCTGCTGAAAAATTATGGTTATTCAATAAAGTTATTAATCAAAGAATACTGTTTTTAGAATTCTAGTTATTGGATGAACATTGAAAACAATAATTCACTGGTTATCATGGTTATTGATTTCATTTGTAAATAACAAATATGAGCATGATCAATGAGGAGTGAATATTATTTGTACCAGGTATATCTTACACCTTTTGCATGAGACCGAATAAGCCAAAATATGTTTGTGGAACTCGTATTGGCCAGATAAGGTCACAGGTCAACATTGTGAACTTTACCGATGATATGCCACACAATGTTCTGCCAACAACTAATCTGTCTGCTTGTTAAACGTCTATAAAAAAACCACTTTACCAAAGGACAAACATTTGAAAATTGAAACAATTGGCCAACTCTACGCAATTCAACTGACACCCAACATGTCAGTTTTGACTAAATCTATATTTAATCCCACTAATAATTCAACTGACACCCAACCTGTCAGCATTATCTAAATCTACCTTTATTCCCACATTACTAACCCAACATCCTTCCTGTGAGTAGTAAACCAACATTTTACCTGACTTGGTTTAAGGACAACCTGCCTTTATTGTACTAAACCTACATTTAAACCTACATTTAAATCTACATTACTAACATCCATTTGGCCTTTAACTAAGCCTCAGTTTAACCCTTCTATCACCAACATGATTTGTCTGTACTAACTAAATATGGATTCCAACCTAAACACTACATTATTCAACTGCCATCCAATTACAAAATTAACTAAGCCTCTATTTAACCCAACTTAATTTCACTGTCAAACAACATGATTCTACTGCACTAACTAAGCCTACAGCTAAGCCTACATTATTCAACTGCCATCCAGTTACAATATTAACTAAACTTCTATTTTATCTGATGTAATTCAACTGTCAACCAACTTGATTGTGCTGTATTAACTAAATCTACATTTAAACCTATATATCCAACTTGACATTATTAACTAAGCTTCTATTTAACCTTGCGTAATTCAACTAACATCCAATTACAACATTAACTAAACCTCCATTTAACCTGATTTAGTCAACTGTCAACCAATATGATCACATGTACTGAATAAATCTACATTTAACCCCATATTATGGAAGAGCAAACCTGCCAAGATACACTGACACCACTCGTACCCTGTACCCTCCGAACCCCCGACCTTTGACCCTGTATTATGATCCCAGCACTACCTTATTAACCTGAGGCCCAGGACTAATGCAACACACACAGCATTACACGCAGTACTCCTGCCGTATTCCTGGTATTACAGATCCCGGTATGCCTGGTATTACAGATCTGGTATTTCTGGCACTATGCAGCCATATTCCTGCGGTTCCACCAAGCAGATGTATCTGTGAATGTCAAACACAACAGATGCAATGTCAAACAAATCGTAGCAGGCCATTTAGCATGACAAAATCATCCACTTTCTGCTACATTGAGCAGCAGATGTCAAACTAGCAGTGATACATTGGGGCTCTGACATTTGGATACTGATAGTATACTTCCTTGGATATTCACCACACTGTGTGGATGCAGAGCTGTGTTGAAGCCCCTAAGGCCAATGTAATGAATACAAATGTTTATGTTTACAGTTATGGCTATGTCATGTTCACAGAGTTCATTAATGGGGAAGGCAGTGTGTTATTTAAACATAGGAACTACTGTGGGTGCATTCTCCCTGATGTATTAATCACTCGCTGGTCTACAGGGCACCTACAGATGTATTTAGCAGGAAGAAGGTTAAATAAAATAAAAGGAAGGTTTAGTTTGTTCCTTTATTCTGAAGCAGTGTCTTAGTTAAACAAAAAGCCCCACAATTACAAAAACTTTTCTTTTTTTTTCAGAACGATTTCATGCTCAAATTTTATATGAGGATTTGTGAACAAAAATATCAGTACCATGAAATCATACTGAATAATATTCCATAATCTTGCGGCCAGAACTACTGTGTTCTTTTCTCACTGGTGTATTTATCAAAATCATTACCCAGTAGGGCACCTCCAGTTGTCTTCAACATGAAGAAGGTTAAATAAGGGAATAAAAAAGGGTTGAATTTGTTCTTGTATCCTAAAATCACTTGCTAATTTCAAGAATTTGACATGAACAATTATTGAAATTAAGTTTGGTGATTATTTTGTTACAGCTACACGATGAAAGTCTGTGACATTACTTGTGAGGAATTAAAACATCTTTCAAAGTTTGATGTCATATCATTATCTTGTACAATTCATGTCAATCTCATTTGATTCTGTGGTCTCAGTGTTGATTGCAAAACAGAAGCCCTAGATGACCTTGAATTAGAATTTAAACACTTTCTAAACCCCATACAAGATTGCCATATCCCATATTATCTCACGCTGTCGAAAGAAATAATCCGTCATTCTGGGAAAATAATGATCACAAATTGGAAAATGTTTTCCTGAAATCTTAGTCCAATCTAATAGACTAAATTGTAAGTATTCGCTGTCGAAATAAATTGGAAAATTGTGTTTTGGATGACTTGAGTGGGTACTGAGTAACCTGGGCAATGGATGGAATCAATACTGTATGCCCAGAAACCATACTGGCAGACCTGGCCAGTCACAGACACACAGATCATTGTGGTAGAACTTGTACAATAGAGTGTTGGCTTGTTTTAGTCTTTCTTTGGTAATTTTTCAGTTTGTCTCTGTCTGTATCAGTCTGTGTATTTCTCCCTGTTTTCTCTCTGTCTGTCTCTCTCTTTCTCTCTCTCTCTCTCTCTCTCTCTCTCTCTCTCTCTATCTATCTCTCCCCCCCCCCCCCCCTCTTTCCCTCTCTGCCTCTCTCTGCATGTCAGAACACAGAGTACACAGAGTAAATCATCCAAGTAGATACCAGCCAGCTGCTACTCTGGGTGGACAGCTTTGTAGAGTTCCTGAAAAAGAAACATTTCAGAATGAATGTTGACAGAGGAATTTCGTCAACAATACGATTCTTGTACAATAAATATTACATCATCAGAATTATATACATGCTAGATGAAAAATATTGTGGTTATTATTTTTCTTTCTTAAATTGTAATTTGGCAGTAGTATTTTATGTTATACTATATCACATAAAACCGTAAAAGGGATGAATTTCAGATTAAATAAATTGAGAACTAGTATTTCACAGTTTTGGGGCCATGTTCCCAAAGCTATTGTATAAGTAACGACATCATTAAGCCTTTGTGGAGTCAAATTTCACTCTTTCGGGATCAACAAATATTCCTCCATGAAGGCTTAATGAGATTGTTATGAGATTGTTATGAGATTGTTATGAGATTGTTAAGTATACAATAGCTTCTTGAACATGGCCCCTGAGTGATTACACACATCCAATACACTGATACTAGAAACATTGGGGAAATTAATAAATGGAAAAATGTAGGAATCTTGCCTTAGAATACAAAATTGAAAAACGATACAATCTACAAATTTACAGCAAGAACAAGGAAAGGACCGAGATAATGAATGTCAGGCACCTGATGTTGGCATCTTATGGAGAGTCACATCCTCAGGTCATGGATACCAATCCCACAGGATGGTGACCTGGCTTTGCCACGGAATGCAGGTCTTAGCACTTGTGCATCTGCTCTGATAAGGCTACTAATTCTGTTCTTGTAGTCCTGCACATTGATGTGGTCACATTTGCATGGAGTCTAGAAGACTGGGATCTGCGGTTGGTGGGAAAGACCTAAGCTGTGGGATTACAGGGATCTTGGATTCCTGCTGATAGGGGATGCCATAGGGGCCTGAATTTGGAGGCAGAAATGAGATAATTGGACCCGAGTAAGGGACAGAGAGATGAGAGAAATAGTATTTTGTAATCATTATGGTCAGAAGGTTATTTGAACACATTAAGTATTTTCTATTATGGTTTGAAATTCTCTGTGAGACATTAGATGGTCTGAATGCATGGATGGATATTCTCTACTATGGTGTAAAGGTATTTACTAAATGTTAGGTATTCTCTATAATAGTCTTGACAGTCACTATAAGGCAGTTGATGTTCTCTATGATTGTCTAAAGGTATTTATGACACACTATGGTAGATACTGGGCTGATGTTCCACCATTGGCATATGATGGTCTGAAGGTCTCTATTATGCATTAGGTATTCTCCATGACAGTCTAAAGGTATTTACAACACATTAGCTATTCTGCATGTTGGTATGGATGTTCTCCATGATGGTCTGATGGTATTGTGTTCTCCATGATGGTCTGATGGTATTGTGTTCTCCATGATGGTCTGATGGTATTGTGTTCTCTGTGATGTTCTGAAGGTATCTACAGCACTACTAGCCCACCTAACTACAGCCTAGTTCAAGCAGGGCATGTGCACACAAAATTGTGATATAAGTGAAGCAATCTTGAAAGAGCCTCTAGACCCCAATTCAACCTAAATTGTACTGTAATACCTAGTAGAGGACTATCCTCCTATCATTAGCATTAGCAGGTCCTTTTTGACATATTTTTTATAGCTCAAAATCCCAATAATATGTAATTATTAATATATTGGTAATACAGGCCAGCATTCTGAATGAAGTATTCCGGTTGACCAAGGATGTACAGAAAAAATATGGTTTTGTGAATGAAAATATTCTATTAATGTGTACAGTAAGATGGAAGAAGACAGGAACTAGTAATCTACATGAAAGTAGAGAGATGAGTGGAAGCAGCAGGGGTAGGGTGTATGACACGGAACACCAGTGTAGATGTGTACTTCAGATAAGTGCAGTGCAGCGACCAGTTATCAAAATATGGAGGAAAATTGTGTTAAGAGTGCTCTTTAAATTGTTTGTTGATGCACCGCAGAATCAGAAGTGCAAATCTTGCAATAGATGGAAGTTGTAGCACATTATTATCTTGCTATCGAAGTAGGAAAATAAACACGACACTTGTCAAGGGTACACCAGTAGTCTGGGTAGTGGGAATAATATGTGAGGTTTGACATTAATGACAGACTTTCTTATCAGGGAACACATCGTAAAGCATATACAGTTGATGACATTGGGTCTCTGCCTGCATGCATTGTTGCCCATCAATGTCAGGAAACAAAACACTTTGTGATGAAACTTAATCTTTTATTGTTTAAAGGATTTCACATCAAAAAGTCGTATGTTCACCTTTGTACTCAGTACGTTGTATACACGTCAGTTTTTTCCAAGACAAGACCTGCTAAAAGGTCTTGACCTGATAAAAGGTCTTGCATTAAGCATTTGCTGGATTCCACAAAGGTTGCACTGATATATTCCTCTTTATTCATGGCCATCAACTGATATGGCTTGATGAACATGTAAGTAGGGTATCTTCTTGGCTTAAATAAAAATTCACCAAGTATTTTTCCTCAGGGACACAATGTAAGGCAAATATTTACAGATTGTGATGTTATTGGACCTGCCGTAATACAAGGTATCCCCTTACAGTAATTGCCTCCTACCTTGTCCATCCAGTGTTCAACTAACCCACAGGTGCACTTGCCAGTCCAGGTTTTTTTTTTGTCCATGTTCCTTCTTGCTCTATCAAATGGAGCATAGAGTTGTGTATTTTTTTTCTAGACTGGCATAGATAGGACACAACTCCGCAACAGTAGACTCCAGTCCTTTGAGGAATGGAGAGAGTCTTTCAGGACATGGGCAGGATAAATGTGCTGCTTAGATTGATTGGCTGGGCAGATGCTAAGTTGTATATTTTATACCAGACATCAGCATTCTTCTGTGAAAGTTCGACTGTCATCATTGGACGGTTCACAGAGAAAGGCCTTGATGACTTCTTCTGATTATCTGAACGTGTATCTCTGTTTAAATTAACAAGTTATTTATGTGAAAAAAAATATGTGAAACAGCATTTTTACTGAAATTTTGACTTGCGTTACTGATAAAACTGAAATGTTATTAAATATGTTAGGTTCACCTGTGTTGAAAACTCTTCTGCTACCAGAACAGAATTTTATTCTCGTAAAAGCACATAGTGACATGGAGAAAATAAATATTAATGAGTGTACATAATGGTTTGCAAGTTACAAAGTAAGGATATGTGGATAGTTGATAGAATTTCTGGAATTAATTGAGTAAACGTATTGGAAAATTTTATCAAATTTGATGTTTTTATTTGGAGTGGAATGTAATCATAAGACTAATGAATTTGGAAAAGCTACCAAATGCATGTACAGTATTTTGACTGGATTATATTGTTGAATAATAATTTAATGTGTTAGGATCACACCTTTCTGGTGCTAAATGTATGTACTGCCGCTGATCACCATTCTGATATCTGATATTAGCATTCCTCTCTGTGTAATTAGAAACACCATGCTGATGCTGTCGTGTTTTTCATATCATTTGTATAAAGATATGCACTGCTGCCTGGAAACTACAGTGATAATTATAGCCATATTTCCTGTAAATTGATATTGATATTTCTCTATGTATTATACATAGAGAAAACATTATTTAAATTATTATGTTTAACTATTTCAATGTACAATGTACAATTTCAATGTACTTTCCTGTTTGGAAATGTTCAGGAATACAATTAACTGGAAGAAGGAAGCATATGAGAAGAGAGAAAAAAATGTTTCTGTCATTCGATATTGCGCCATTGTAACTATGTCAAATGTGTCATGACATTGAATGTTGTCATTTGTCATCATGTCATTATGCTCTAGAATTCCTTCAAGGCCAGAAGGACAGGGTAATGACACTATAAGGACAGTGTGATAGGAAAACTCTTCAATTTCATTCTTTTTTTTTTCTCAAGAAAATGTCAGAACAGTTTTTGTGTGTTCAGTGAATGATTGTTATTTGATATGACAATCTGTCATAGCCTTCAATTATGTACTGAAACCTACAATCTGTCATAGCCTTCAATTATGTACTGAAACCTACAGAATCTCCCATTGATAATCGTAAATAAAAATCATAGATGTTTCGTTTGTGCACTTGATGACATATCGTCTCGTTGATATTAAAATTGTGATGTGTGACCGAAGGCTGATAGGTATTGTAGCCTAACCATGGTCTCAGGGGGTGAAAGCAAGTATATCAATACTACTGATTGGTATTATATTATGTGAAAGGAGTCACTGAAAAGCTTTACTCCTTCAGTCTATACTTGCTTAACTCTTGATGGCAAATATATTGAATGGAAGTATTTGGGTGAGAATTGGGCCTGTAACTTAAATTAATAGGTTTTGGTGAGTTTTTATTACTTTTGTGTATATACTTATGATTTGTAAGCTTTACTAAATTATAAAATCCTTGTGAACTCAGTCTCAATGACTGGAAAATATTTTAAAAATATTCTTAAAATATTCTTAAAATCCAAGTATTGTTTATCAAAATGTAACAAAATATTCTTTATTATAATGATTTTATGATAACATTTTATCATTCCCATTTCTTACATTGTCACATTAATATGTAAATATGATTGGTAAATATATATGTATATTTATTCTGTTCACAGAACGGATGAAGGGGGCCCTTCAGGAAGAGGTTTCAAGTTCATAATCACAGCTTTTAGTGAAGGTAAGAGATTGGCTTTACTTTGTGCATTAATATGAACACTGTCAGCTTGGGATAACATCAGATGGTTGTCTTATGATTGGCTTATGTTCCACAGAAGATCGTAGAACTACAAGAGTCGTAATAGTAATAATGTGCATATTTATATTGTGTCAAATCCATGCTCGAAAAGCTTGCTCATGACACGACATTATTACCCCGGTCAATGGATCAATGTGCACTTATTTTACCTTCTCAACTCCCTGGGGAATATACAACCCAAGCTGCCAGTTAAGGCACTAGAAGGTTTTACATTCACAATTCCATCTCATCCTACTGGGTACCCATTCACAGTTGGGTGGACTGGAGCAGTGTGGATCTAAGCATTTTGCTCAAGAGTGATACACAATGGCATGAGCTAGGCTCGAACATGGGACTCTGGGTTATGTGGCAGACTCACGACCTCTAGACCATCACGCTCCAAATCATCCATCTGGCCTTTTACACTAGTGAGCAATTCCAGTACTTGAAGACTCGCCAGGATTTCCATAGTAATGAAGATGATGCCATTCCTGGGCTTGATGACCTATTATGATTTGATGACATTCCAGGATTTGATGAATTATGGTGATGATGATGATAATGATGATCAGAATTAGTGATGATCTTTTGAGCAATGAGTTAACACATACATGTAGGTATGGTTGTATGACAATTCTTAATTTGAAATATGAGGTTGTAATTTGTGACAGAGTACGGTTATTTTATCACAAGGGGACATCAATGGACAACATGATTGTCATTTTTTTTAGAAGATTGTCATTAAATAATACAAATGTCATTTGTACATTAATACTACAGAAGGAAATCATTGGACAGCGTCATTGTCTTTTTCCACAGATGATTGCCATTAGATAATGTCATTTGCACCAATATGGACATCATTGGGCAATGATTTTTTTTTATCTCAGGAATAGAAATTAAGTTGGTTTTGGAAGTAAAATATGTAGATATTATTATATATCAACTTTGTTTTCATAGATCTTGTATGGCTGTAACTTTTTAGGGTACAACTGATAGTAGTAAGCCATGTAATTCAATCTAATTCAATCGGTCTAGTTCCCGATGACATGAATATTTCACTACCAATTGGTGCTCGCATGTTTACTGCAACATTCAGCACTACGGAAGTTGAGGGGTTTCCTCCTGCCCTAAACTGACAAGCTGTGATGTAAATGAAAGAATATTTAAAGCAGCTCTAAACCACAATTTAAAAAAAATAAATAAAGATGCCCTTGGCACGAAAATTATCATACAATGAATGCTTCTTCTCTTTGACCCAACATATTCTGCTTGACATTCATGATAAAGTAATGTCCAAGCTGGAAATAATTCTCAGTTTTATCTTAATACCAGATCCATACTTGGAAAAAGTACACAGACCATCAATAATTAATATGTCTATATTAGTCTATTACAAGGAAAAGGACAAAAATTGGGGAAAGTTATACAGAAAACATTACTATCTACTCTTAATGGCATTCCACAGTTTCTTTGATCTTTCACTCTGTCCGAATTAATAAAGAATGAATATTGAATTGGCGCCAAGGGTTTTGGTATTTTTGGCATTGGGGCCATAATTGGGGGCCAAGGCTATAATGTTTTATATCAAACTGATGTAGCGTCTCGGAGAAATGTTTTAATCGTGTGGCTGTATTATTACTGCATTTTGAGGACTTTTCTTCTAGAGCATGGTACTGATCTGTGAGGAGACAGGGGAGTGGGGGGGGGTGATGATGGGTATTGGGGGGTTTGAGAGGGAGAGTGGTATGTCGTTAAAAAACAGAGAAGAATTATTGACTGTACATGTGGAATAGGAAGATAATGTATATCAGCATTATGTGCAGTGTTGTTTTCTGACTTTTTGGATTAATTTTGTGATGAATATTGTCATACTGTATATATATTTATGCATAATTTAAAGAAATATATACTTAGCATATTTTTCTGGTAAAGTGAAGAACATGATGAAAATATTATAAATGAAAAACCAATATTTAATTAATATTGTAATTAAAAGATTTAATGTATCATCTGTTTGGCAATTACTTTTCATGATTCCTTTCCATGACAAATCATTCAGAATTGTGAGGAAAATATCTCAATTTGTTTGAAAACAAGGTATTTATTGTCTTGAAGGAAACCTCTATTCATTAGTGCATACAAATTCAAAATGAACACATTTAAAATATTTTCAACATATCACCAAATTTTTCGTGACTCACAGTATTTGAACAATGTTGTCAGAATGCTTAGCCTTATCGCCCAAAATATTCCAGTCCTCGATTTCTACTTGGCTTTTCAACACCTTTGGAAAAAAAGCCATTCGCAGCTTTTCAACACGTTTCGAAAACACATTGATGTTGCAATGTTCTGGTGGCCTAATATACTTTAAACACAAGCTGTATATATATTTAACCTTGGTAATGTGAAAAACATTGTTGATTTTTCAGTACTTTTCTGAAGATGTACCGAAATGGCCTTGAAGCCTACATGTTGTTAGCAGACAAAATTTTCCTACCGACTATCAACGAAAATTGCTCGGGGCCCCCCCTCACTGGTTCGAGATAGATTCTAATCTGGACTTTGCTAAGGCAAACTCATTGATTGGCATCTGTGCCAAGGAGGAAAAAATGTGTAGAGTTATCTGCCCCCTGCTGGGATGGGAGTTGCCTCCCCTGCTGAGAAAGATGATTTAAGTACAGCAGCAGCCATTCCTAGTTGAAACTATCTGTCTAGGGAATAAAAAAATATATTAGCACCCCTGTGGGATATACGTCATGATATGGCACAAACTAGCAATATTCCTACATGAAGATGCGAGACAGCACACCACGTCTAACGATAAGCCAGCACCAATGTTAGACAACTATGTTAGACAATTTGTAAATATGACAGAATGAAATGGTGTCATGCATATGCGAATGCTTCCGCTTAATTGCTTTTTTGTTCTGTCGGTAAATAACCTCTATTGATAACTCATGGAGAATAGTGTATGGATGCAATTATAACAAATAGTGTGCATGGTCTGGTGATATTAGATTTAACGTTATTAAAAGGATTATTTATTATCCAAATGAGAAATATTGGAATTTCTTTCGATACCTCATGGCTATGTTTAATAGGCTATATATGAGTTAAATAAATGGACACTTCATTGCTTCCACCATATGAGACTTGACGCCATTTCACAAGCCAATACTCGCTTCTTCGGGTCAACACTAACAGTAACCGTAATGCTACTAAAAGTAATATAGATGTCATAAAGCCTATGACGTAATTACATTTTTCAGTTCTATATTTACAGTATACAGAAACCATCCGACGAGTGTAATGCTGAATAATTATGTTATCACATTTTTATAATCTGACACCTGATTGTAATACAAGTACAAATTATTAATGTACATGTATGTATTCAAAGGTGGATCTTGGATTTTGAAATGTTTGGGATGCATCAACACAAATGGTTGGCATGCATGCTTGCAAGCTTTCACTACTTAAGCATCTTTAACATTATTTTTGAAATAACATAGGGGAAAAAATGTGATCTGGAAAGAAGGGATGGTAGTTTCGATCCCTTTCAGTATACGAGTACACATGCACACACACACACACACACACACACACACACACACACACACACACACACACACACACACACACACAGAGAGTATGGCAGAGATTGACAGACACTCATAGCACAATTTCTTCTGGGTAATGTATAAAATATTCATGGACCCAATCCTGGTATGTTGGTAACCACCGTGGCACTGTCCAGCTTCAGTGCATCGTAAAACCAAGTGTTGCTGGTGGACCAGATGTCATCACATGCACCACAGGTGTCGCCGTCATCTGGCTTTCCAAGTCACCGTGACTCATGTTGCCCGTGTAATTGCCAACACTGTTAATTGCGACAGCATAGTTACACATGAAATCAGTTCGCTCGATCACTCCTCCAAATAATTTATGGACATTGTCCAAGATTTATTCCATATTTCAGAAAAATGGCTCTCATTTTCCTGAATTGGGGTCACTAATGTTTCCCCAGAGGCCAAGAAGCAATTATTATGAATCTAATTATTAAAGCGATACAGCCCAGTTTTGAAGATGTCTGTTGGCGCGTATTGGTGCCTGTTGACTGAACTGGTTCTGTAATGTATGTCGGAATGAGAATTGGGGGTAATAAAAATTAGTTGTAAAAGTTCCAGTGCAATTTCAGATTTGGTGATTAGCATATTATGATATAGCAAGACACGGGTATGGCTTAAATGTGCAATAATGCTTTATTTCTATTCATCAGTGGAGCCATTTCCCAGTCCAAAAGACAACCGATTAATTGGGTTTCCGCAGAGGGGAAATAATTAATGAATGTGATGAAATAGATTATTTGAAATAACAAATTTTTCTTGAGTTGAGTGGGAATTTGTTTGAAGCATTAAAGGAGTTATGTGGAAGTGGAGGAATTGTTTGTGTAAGGAATGGTTATTGTCAGGAATAGTTAAGGAATGGTTATTATAGAGCAGTATCAACTTGACTGCAGACTGGTATGCTAAATCTCACTCCAGGAATCTTGTGTTACTGGATAAATGGAAGTATTAAAATGATGTAATAATGGTATATTTATGGGACAATATTAATTTTAAATGTGATTTTCCCAAAAAAAAATTGAAATTAATATGAAACAAAGTGTCTATTAGCCAATATTATTTGATACAAATATTGACTCGTTAGATGTACGATATTTTCATTTAGTATCACATTCATTGTACAAATATTTCTATTTCAATACTTACCCCAGCGGTTATGACTATTGCCCAAGGGAAATGTATTTAATGTTATAATATATTCCAATGTGACATTTATTGAGAAAGAAAAACTAGATTTGATTTATATGAAACAGTATTGCTTGAAGACACTGCAACTCATCACTAGAAGGTTTTACTGTTGCTGAAAAGAGTTGAGTACAACAGACAATGTACAGAACGTTTGGTAACAAATCCAGCATTTTACGAGGGCTAGGTCATTGCAAATTTATCTATTCTAGGTGAGGAACGCTTTCCTTGATTGTATAGACCAAATTACGACAGCCCCACTCATTGAAGAGCAGCAGAGGAAATAAAGATAGGAAAATCAATGGGTAGAGAATTGTGACAAATAGGCTCGGAACTCGCATCATGGATTGGTACGACCCAAGCAAATGGGCTGGCTTGTAGTAGGTCCCAAGTTTTAGGACCAACTAAAAACCTTTTCATGACTCTGTTTGAAGTCAATCGGGAACAAACCTGTAAAAAAAAAATATATATATTTTTTTCAAAGTTTTTATTCTGTTCTGTGGATTACTTTGAAAACTGTTTACATAAAGAATATCCATGCCGGTAGTTTTCCGAAATATTTCACATGCACAATGAAGCAGTGTGCAAGCGAGCAAATACTTTCTGGAGTCCAGCAAATGGGGTAAGAGGTATAGATCTCAATTAAAATCCTCTGCAGAGATGCAACCAAGGGGCAGAGGGAAATCGCGCGAAGATGATTTGTCTTTAATGTCCACAATCTGGTGCATAAATATTGATGGATATCAAGGACAAAGGTGTTATGGGCAAGTTTTATGGTGACGTTTGTCTCGAATGTAACTGAAGCAGATACCATTTTTCGGGACCACGCTTTTCCTTGGATGTCTGTTTGAAGATACGAGGGAAATAGATTTCTAAAGAGGTACACAAATGAAAGCGAAAGTAATTTTCACGTAGTTTCTTTGAACAATATTAGCAGCCAAATGATTTATCATGTCTTAGATCAGATGTATTTTTAACATTCGAAATTTAATTTTTTTTATATATTTGTCAAGTTTTCAGAAGTGGTAACTTTAATTTGTCACTTTTGGAAGCCTATATGGATTGGATTAAAGCTAGTGCAGGGAAAGAAATTAGGGATAGAAATCCATGTTTTTTTAACAACATATCTTATATGTATCACTATTTGGACTAGTTGGGTTTAAAGGACGGTTTCTATAGCTGCTAGTCTTGATGAATTGTAAACATAATTCTTTTAAAAATATAAAAGTGAACAAGCACTCCACCCCTAAAAATAAAATGCTTGCTCTTTATACATGAATCAAACCATGCCTACCAGTAAACAGCTAGGCCTCTATTAGTCAGAAGCCTCCCTGTTCTTTTCTTTTTTTTTGTATTCAAATTGAGTGCAGTGAAACTGATGACTGTTTAGTATGTAGATAAGGGCAACAGGGAGGAATCCTTATTAACATGAGCAATAAACTCCCTTATGAGATCAGCTACAGGCTTTTAAGGGCCCCCAATACCGAGCTAGCCCCCCTGACCTTTGGACAGAATCATTAAACTGATTGAGATCTTTTTATCACAAGTGAGAGGTCTGTTGAGTGTCATCTGTTCAGAAGAGCATTGGAGTATTTCGGAGTGAAATGTTGAAATGATAAAGGAGCACAACCTTGGGATCTGTATGTTGGGTTGGAGTGGGTGGCTTATAGGAACATTGCCATTTGTTTGAATTAACTAATTGTACTATATAGTTATATAAACATGGAGAAGAAAAAATGCCATATGAGTAAATGGTCAGTTCGATATGTTTTCATATCAAAATACACAAAATATTTGAGGGCTTTAATTTCGAGTACATATTTGTTATCTTTGTACTGATTAAGAAGATATTATATATACAGATTGAGATATATTTTGTCTTTATATATACACCGATTGAGACATGCTATCTGTGTATTGAGATATATATAACTTATCAATGTATGCTATGCGGGAGTTATATTGCATGGTGGTTGGCATTGATACCAGTTTAATAAGTTCATCAGTATCAATTCAAGAAAATATTTTAAATATTTTATAAATTTTTGCTTTGACAACATTCATTACCAAATTCATATGGAATGTATAATTTGGAAAGAAAATCTTATCAGAACTGTAGCAACATATATAATTAATATAATTACAATTTAAATTTTGTTAATTTTACTTTCAATTTATTGTGCTAAACATATATATTATATATAAATACTCATAAAACATGTATACTTGTATTTAATACAAACATGTGCAATGGAAAAAGAAATCCACTTAATCATGCAAGACATTTCATCAAATCCATATCATGACACGATAAAAACCTCTTTATCTTATTATACAAGATGTATAGGTCTATAAAACAGTTGTGATAAAAAGTAAAAATGTTATAAAGAAAGACAACAAAGTAACAGTGAGCAGTTCTTGTGGTTTTAATGTAGTCTAGGGCCGCTACTTCATGGGAAAACTGATCCCTTTCACCTCACACTTCATTGATTTTAGTATGGATGTTGGGTACAGACTAGGTTAAAATGCAAGGCAAGCCTACGTTTCCTTTCCATTCCTTTCCTCATGGGCTAATCCCTGAAAGTCTTGCAAAGATCTACATCATGGTAGAATCATTTCAGAACAGAGAACCTGTTTATGACAGTGTTAAATGCTGCAAAGAAAAAAAAGCGTCCTCGGTTAAAATAAAGAAACTTTTATGCATTCCCGTCCATACGTCATGGCCATATACGTGGTGTAACGGTCCTTAACAGGGAATTTCTCTTGGGAACCATAGCTGACTGTCATCTAGGAAGGCAAAGGGTATATTACTGGGTTATCCTGGGCCAACTTGCAAGTTAACATTTCTTAAAATGTACATTCCTGGTTTTAAAAAAAAAGTCAGGCAATAATGTTAGGTCTATTTGAAGATTAACATATCATATCCCCCTCCCCCTTCCTATCTCTACTTTTCTGGAGACATTATAAATCAATTTGCAATAATTTCATATTTTCTGTTATGATTTTTAGTTTTTGGTTATATTAATTAATATATCATTTAAGATGTGCAACTGGTTGGTGATAACAAATTTGCATGCAAACAAAAATCAACATTCTTGAACTTCTATCAATTTGTATCTTAATTTAATAACCACTCTCCCATCAACGATATCATTAAACGTGTTGTCTGTGATAGTTATGCATATGTCTCTAATTCACATTATCAACCTTATGTGTCTAATATCATTAATATTTGGCTACATGCCATCATAAGCGTCTGAGACATTGAACCATAGTGGCAATAAATTTGTCGGAATGGGTCTATCTTGTACCGTGGTGACCTAAAACTCAGTATGAGGCATGGAAGAGAAGAAGGGAAAGAAGCTCTCCCTGGCGTACACCATTATCAGTGTTGAGGCTGTTGCTTCTACATATACAGGGCTTGTGCTGTTCCTATAGACTTTGAGCATGGACTATGGGATACTATAATGTGCAAACACCATTATGACTACCTGGAGCATACTGTAGATTACAACGCCTCCTGATCCAAGACACCTGCATACTTTATCATCAACTTCAGTTCTGTGGTTAGGTTCTTTCATTTACTTCTTGGCGTCAAGGTACTTTCATTTCCACGTTAAAGTCAAAAGCATTGAGTCATTTAACCTTTTCCATGATGAAGACAATTTAGGAGGCGCCATAAAACTGTGAATTTGAATACTCCAAAAGGGAGAAGGCTAACACACCTTCTGATCTGAAAAGAGTTTCATTAACCCCTTTTCCTGTTGTGGCAATGAGATATAGAGTGGTTATGATATAGTGCTTATGATATTTATATAGTGGTTATGATAACTTTGACATTGAGAGGCTTAAGATGAGAAGCATCATTAGGCATTGTGATTGTAATCTGAAATGAGGAGGGTTAAATGCTGAAGGATGAGAAGATTCTTAGTAATGTCTAATCCAGCAATTTCAATGCTTATTAAATTTCACAGTACATGTATCTGGCAAATGAAAACTTAAAACTGTTCACATTTTATGCTTATAAAACTCTTGCTTTAGTATTATTTTTATAAGCAATATATCTGAATCAATTCCTCCTTTTTTCCTACAGGGATAGCAAAATTGCACAACTTCTACGAGACTCCCTGGGTAACATGTCATGTCGGACATGCATGATTGCACACGTGTCGTCCGGAATGTCACGCTACAATGAGACTCTACAGGTTATCCAGCTGGCAGCCAGAATACACAGAATGAAGCGTCGACGGACTAAGGTGAGACATACAATTATTAACAAGCCTACAATCAATAATAATAAACAGATCGCTAAAATGTACAAACAGATCTTACGACCCTGAGCAGTGACCGAACGATCGACTAACACCGAGTAATCAATAGGACATTGATTGATCTTTTATTTTCACGATCGTGAAATGTCTCCGCGTCAATACACCAATGTGAGGAACGATTATTTTTTATTGCCGCCTATTTGAAGAGATCATTGAATATATATATTTTTTTATGTCCAGCCATGAAACAAGCAGATACAACAATGGGATCTATTTATCTTGATGTGAATCATTACGTCAATAATGGAAAATGTACAGGACGTTAAAATATCACAGTTTGCTTGAAGTTAATCGATTCAAGTTTAAAAAAAAAATTGAATCGTAAAGGCCTCTAGTTGTAAGCCACAAACATAATCGGTAGTGTAGACTGTCTGGTCTCTTGATCTTGTAATATACTTAGTTGGGAAGAAAATCAATGTGTAAAACCTAGGTATCAAGTGGGGGCAAAAAAATCCACACATTGATTGCAATAGTCCGGAACATGATCAAACTTTTTTGTTGTTTCTCTCTCTCGCTGTACGCAATGCGTCCAATCAATGTCTTCATCTCGGGAACTATCTTGTTATGTCGACCACACGTACCAGAGTCAATGGAACGACAGGCATTGGTTTTATTGTGTGGGTATGCACACACACACACACACACACACACACACACACACACACACACACACACACACACACACACACACACACACTAATGCATTGACTGTAGTCAGGCCTACCAATGAAAATTGACATCAGAAACTGTAAAACATTCATACGACTGCACTTTACATAGAACCTGAAGAGTTCTACATAGAGTTAGTGACTGAAAATGTAAACTCTGCATCATTCACCATAGATCAGCTTCATAAAGCATAGAATCTGCAACATGCACATGTAAAAAATGTTGCAGATACCATGTTTTATGCAGCTGATCAATGGTGAATGAAGCTGATCTATGATGAATGCTGCAGAATATATATTTTCAGTCACAATGTAGAACACTTCAGATGAATGCAGTTCTATGGATTCTCATGTCAGTTTTTACTGGTAGGCAATAGTAGTCAGATTCTCAATCACCACGACTACAGATGAGTGCAGATAGACATCGACATGTTTCAATATTTAGAGAAATGTACGCTGGCTGCATATGCAAACAGCAGTGTCGTATCTCGCATCTTCGGAGGGCTGTACAAACCAGGTGTCCAGTGACAGCACTGTGTTGACTCTGCAATGGCGCAGTTCGCAGTATTAATTTCCACGTGTTTGGCTTTGCCCTGCATGAAACAAACACTTTCATGCTAAATGCCATGAAACAAGTGCTTTTGTGTTCATAATCAATTGCGCAAACACGGGGATATCTTACGAAAGTTTTATCTCGAGGTTTCACGTATATATATATCACATCTGGGCAGATGCTTTACAGGGTAAAGGCTGGGTAAAAATTGTGATAAGTGATTTTCAATACCTGCTTGCAAGTGTGGATCAAAATATATACGGTAATGCATTTTTATCTGAATTGGGTTCATTGAGAATTTTGTTATAGGATTTCTAAGTGCTGCTAGTTCTATTCAAAGAGAAGTTTGACTCATAGAAAATATGCTATGCAATTGAGAAATATTTTATAGGTTTCAATTCAAGTTATGCATTATCATATTTAAATGAAGTCTAAATTATGGAATAAGATGAAAAAGATATTAATAATAATAAAATCAAAAGTAAATTTGAAATCAAATTTATTTGCTATCGAATTCAACAGTATTTTTATTTCAATATTTAAAAACATAATATTTGATTGAAGTTTTATAAATTTGTGTTTCAGTTCTCAAGCACAAGTTCTGAAGACAGCACTTCAGAAGAGAGCATGCACTTTCGACGTCCGTACCGGGGATTTCGAATGGGAACACTTCGCGAGGATGTATTGTACTCGTCCTCACTGTCTGACCCAGACTACACCTCCAGCAGTGAGCAGTCGTGTGATACAGTTATCTACCTTGGTGCTAACGGGCAGTCGCTCAGCGACCGAGAGTTGACCGACAATGAGGGCCCGCCACGGCATGTGCCCCGGACGAACCCCCGACTCCCGCGACGACCGAGTGGTTCGCGGTCGTCAGGCGACGAAGGCTCGAACTCTGACAGCGGTCGCAGCATGACATACTCTGACCCTCACGTGTCATCGCCTCACGCACGGCCGCACCTCCGGTCAGGCGTGACGCCGGTCGGCAAATGCATCCAGATGTACGGGAAGGTCCAGACGCACTCAGCACCATGTTCACCACAGCCGGGAGCGATGTCCAAGCGGGCGAATGTCCGGACGAAGGCGGTTATCTCGCGGCCGCAGCTGCCCGGGGAGATCAAGGAGGCCAATGCCCACTGGTCAGAGAAGACCCGGCAGCATTCTCAACATCCACCACACTCGCCCCACTATAGCAAGAGGTCGACAAGGGCCAAGGAGGAAGGGAAGCAACTCCATGGGGAGCAGTGGGTGGACGGTCCAGGAGCCGCAATCTACCCCGAGAAGAAAGCCAGGGAGCAGTGGGTGGATGGGCCCCAGGCGTTTGTTGTCCCTCCCGACACGCCCAAAACTGCGGCAAGGTTCAACAGGAAGGTGAGCTCAGAGGAACTGTGGGTGGACGGACCGACGGAAATGATCTCTGGGTCAAAGAAATCAAAAGAACCTGCGGTCAGCGTGGATCTGAACCAGCCGATGCACACATCGTGTACTTTCGAACGGGAATCGTCGGCGGAACCCAAGTCTTCTCCCAGTCACCAGAAGACTTGCAGCAAGGTGCTAAGACAGACTCAATCCAAGCATGTGGCAGATGCCAAGGAACGACCAGAGAGCACGGTCAGTGTAGACAGCAATCTGTCCACCAAGGCAGAAGCTGCAGATTCTAGACCCACCAGCATCATGCTGGATGATGGGCAGAAGCCAGAAGGAGCTAAATCCGATGCCTCTATTGAAGGCGTCAAGGTGAAACCGTTCGTTCGGGACTGGGTTCAGAGGCACGGCGTCGTCAACGAAACCCAAGGACAGAATGACGCCGAGACAGGCATGTTCATAGTGGACTCTGACAACAGAGTGATAGGAACGCTGGAGTCAATGTCTGGTCATAAAAAGCAGAAACTATTGGAAGCCGTTTCTAAGAAACTGTTGGCGTCATCGCCTAGGCATTCACCGCACAGTTCACCATCATTGTCCAGGAAAGGGAAACTGGAGTCGAGGACTGAAGATACGGCGGAGAGTCCGAAATTACAGAAGGCTCAGGTTGCACCTCAACCTCGTCCAACCAACCGAGTGGCGGAGTGGATAAAATCGGTGTCCTTCGAGCAGAAGCTAGATGCCAGTGCCAAACCAGAGGCATCAGAGGTTGTGATGGCTGATGCCGAGACCAACACGGAACACGACTCCGACTTTGAGCAGATGGCAGCATCTGATGCTTCCGTGAGAGGAGTCAAAAGTGGTAGTGACCCCACTGCTGACATCAGCTTTGACAGCAGTATGGACACAACAGGTGAATTCTCGGACAGTTTGTTGAACCGTGACTCGATCTACGAGATTCAGGTCGAGGAGAAGCTCGAAGGACTGAAGAGGGGAGATGGGTCGAAACTCGGAAACGATGTTCCCGACGATGAGACCTTCAGCAGCAGATCAAGGACGGACGATAATGACAAGGACAATGAGAACCAACCTCTGCTGGAATCCAGTGCCACCGAGGAACATGTTCGTGCTCTGATGAGTGGCATGAGTCCAATCAAGGTCAAGAACATGGTCGACAGAAACACCTCACCCGTGACGTCGGATTACGACAATGAGAATGACTTTTTACCCGAACTTTCCAGGCCTCTGTTGTTAAGGAGGCCTGATGGTGCCTCGAATCCCAACCTGGTGAAAGCTGTGTTCGAGGAAGGTCTGGGCAACCAGCTTAAAATCAAAGGAAGTTATTTGGTAACTGGAGAAAGTGTGTCCATCGAGGCAATGTACGCGACGTCTAGTCACAATGACTCCGGAATTGGCAGTGTTTCCGAACTACCCCCTACCTCAAACTTTTCACTGGGAAGCAAGCCTGGAGTAACGGGCAGTGATTATTGTGCTCAGGATGTGCAATCGCCCAAACTGGGCAGCAAGATGCCGATCTGGACTAAACCTCCGCTTCCTCAGAAGCCGTCAACTACCAGCTCCAAGCCCACCTCCCTCCCTAAGCCTTCCAGCGACTCCACGCCACCAAGTCCTTGCCGACAAACCTCCCCATCAAAAACCTCTCACATAGACCTCTCGCCAAATCAAAAAAGCAAAATTACTTCCTTGCCTGTGTCTTCTACCCACAACGGCCGCAGCAGCAAAGAGAAGAGCAGCAAATCATCGTCATCATCATCATCATCGTCGTCACAAAAGACAAACTCTCATGCCGGGAGCCCTCCGGGAAATGGCGTGTCCAAATCGGCTTCAAAATCGCCCAAAGCCGCTCACAGCAAGCTGCCGATCTTCGGCTCCTCAAAGACCTCCTCGCCGACCAAAGACCTCAAGGAATCCAAGTCCCGGAAGAAGGACAAAGACTTCAAGAGCAGCAAGCTTGGGAACGGGCGCGTGTCGGAGCTGCTCCACAAGAACCGCGGAGGCACAGACTCTGACAGCGGGAATGACAGCGGAATCGTGACGGCAGACAAGAAGCTGCTTTCTCCGTACGCAACGGTCACGAAGCCACGGACACCAAGCCACTCCAGCAGTGGCCATGGCAGCGACAATAGCAGCACGCTCAGCACCGACATCCACTTACACCACTGCAACAAGTCGGACAAGCTGCACGGCGGAACTAGCAGTGGTTACGAGAGCATGCTGAGGGACAGTGAGGCCACGGGGTCGTCATCAGAACATGACGAAGACGCAGACGAAAGCTCCGGAGACAACAAGAAAGGATCGAAACGGAAAGGTAAGAAATGTTTGTTTTTGGGGGTTTTTTTGGTATGATTATTTTTTAGATTTTAGTCATGTTCTACAATGTAGTGGTAGGAGAGGATTTCTTCTTAAAAAATATAAAGATTAGGGATGTTTTTAAAAAATAATTATGTTAATGTTATTCCTATTCTACACTGTAACAGGAGTATAAATGTATGGTACAAACAAATGGATAATAAACTAAGTGACTCCCAAAGGATATAAATCATATGATTTAAGCATACCAATTAAATTAAATTAAATTAAATTAAATGAATATTTTAATACGAGATGAAATTAATATTCAAGCATCATAAGAAAAACCATCACATAATTATGAGTTTAGGTCAAGAATTAGAAAAATAAATATCATTCCCTGTAAAACTATGATAGATTTACTCATGTAATGTTAATTTTTGCCTGGTTTAATAGCCCATTCACACTGTTCTTGAGGCAAATACTTGCTGGTGACATGACACAAATGCCATCTGACATGACATAGTGACAGCAGACTTTACATTACAATGTCAGCAATGTTTCGTCAGGGGCCATTATCCTGTGGTGCCACATCGTAACAAGCCGTGTGATAATAAGCTCTTGCTTTGCCAAGTTAATATGCTTGCTTTACTCTCTTGCTGTTCATATTTACATTGCTTATGCAAGTCAAGGATAATGCATTCTGTATGTGTAGATTATTGGGGCCGAAAAATAGTATAGACCTAGAGAGCGATGCAAGGAAGGATAACTCTGGTTTGGGGTCATTGTCTTGGACAGTGTCCCAGAGTTCTGTAAATAGGTCATTGATAGTTGTGTGGAGACTAGTACCTGGATATATGGATATCAGTCATGACATATTTAATCTCAAGTCAGAATCAGATGTGGGTATTTAATTCTAATTAAGGTTTTCATACATGAATGTCTATGATCAGATAACACTGACCTGAAGAATATTGATGGGTTCCACGTTGACCTAGATGATGAATTATCAGGAGTATATAATCAATACGTCACGGACAGAAACAGATGAATTCGATAATGACCACTAGTATGACAATCTACAAGATTTAGTAGTTTAATTAATAAATGACATGCAGCGATAATATATGTTATATACATGATCTAGTAGATTTGTATAATAACTGTAATATGGTAGAAAAGTAAGCCTAAAGCAAAAATGGATTCGTGCTGGTTGTGCAACGCTTTCGACTATTTTCGGTAGATCCCGGTATTTTTTAGTCATGGATTCAATCACGATCTATATCTGTTGTTTATCACTTTATTCTGCCACCACATCGTTATGACTTTAACAAGCAGCTTCTATACTAGAACTGAAGGCTACGGTCTGAATAGAGCAGCGGTATTGATTTTATAATACTTTAGTGGAATTTCCCTCTTTATGAAATGGAAACGTAAACAAACTTTCTCTGCATTGATCCATTTTCTTTTCTTTTTTTAATCCGTTATATTTTCATACAATTATTAATAATAAGAATTTGATAGCTGGACTCAATAATGAAAGATGCGAATCATGGGATTGGATGAAAACAGACAGGTTGACGTTGTTTTCTTACCATTAAACTTGTATCTGGAAAGGAGAAATTAGTTCCATGGCAAAACAATAAAAATTAATATTACATTAGAAGCAGAATTCAGTTTTTATCACCCAATACTGTCTTTTCGCAGTAGATATCGCTTTCAAATAGCAAGCGATATCTACAGCAGTAGATATC
>JAUTBT010009119.1:0-24915 GCA_032361225.1 Lepetodrilus schrolli
TTTCCTCCTGCCCTAAACTGACAAGTTGTGATATAAGTGAAAGAATCTTGAAAGCGACTTAAAACCCCAATCAAAAATAAAATAAAATAAAATCCAATACATTTATTAACACCATTGATTTACAAAAACAACATTTTGAATTGACTTTCATATGTGGGTGAGTTCGTCATAAAAGTTCATATTTTACAATGCAAAATGTTGTCAATACATCTGTCAAATAAATACCTACCAGTTAGAAAATGTCTGACCAATTCTGTTTGTACGTGCATGTGCAGTTGTCTGCCTTGGACAGCGCAGAAACGAGGCTGAAGTACTCGGAGGCAGACCACATCATGGACCTGGAGACAGCTCTCATCAAGCTGGAGGAGGAGCAACAGAGGTGATTGACAGGAGGCGGGGTCTGCATATTTTGCACTGTCCCATATATGAACTGGGCAGAGATTTACCTCATTTTGTAATTGTTTTGGATAGCTGGGTCAATGGCTGGGTCAAGTTGTTGTCAGGATTGCATGGCAAGGATATATTTTTTCTATACAAACGAGAGATACACATTTATAGTAGGTGCCGAGAGCTACTATTGTGTAATGGCTGTTGGTATTTTCTAGACAGCTATGTCGGTAGTTCACTTTCACGGGTCTGATTATGACCAGAATTGTCATGCAATCTTCTTCACTAATAACGAGGGTATGGAATAGTTCCGAAAGTTAAAGAATCACAATGCTGTCTATGAAAATATATGTTATGATATAATTACTGCATAGAACATACTTTCTGATCAGAACAATGAATAAATTCACTCAATTTCATCTCAAGATTGCTATGTATCCTGGAATGGTGATCTTAAATGTTCCTACTGGTCTATGCCAGCAGGGTTACTATCAGTAGAGCATTGGACTCACGACATAGACTCGAATGCCAGGATTGACCTGGTCATGTTACAAACCTTGTTAACCCATTTCACAAAAGTGCATTTGAGCAGTTGTTTTGAATATTTGTGCTATATAAATATGTAAAATAATTATAATAATATAAAACATCTTCTAGTTCTGGCTCCATTTTCCCACTGACTAACATGACCAGTGTTTCTGGCATTGCAGGAGTTCCAGCCTGACCCACGTCAACTCCATGCTGAGAGAGCAGCTTGACCAGGCCACAACTGCCAACCAGCAGCTGACCACGGACATCCACAAACTGACCAATGACTGGCAGCGAGCCCGCGAGGAGCTGGAGATGAAGGAGGCTGAGTGGAGGGATGAGGAGCAGGTCGGTCACCATAGAAACTGTTGTCATAGCATCTATGAATTTTGATTTGCAACCATGCATTTCATTGGCAACCTGTTATAAACCTGCCATAACTGTGAACAAGAATGTGTTAATATTTGAAAAATCAAGATGACCATGATTTTTATTTGAAGTGCTTGTTGAAAAGGATTAATAGGATGTAACCATGTCAACCTCCCTGTATCTTGAATCCTTGTTAATGCACTCTGAAATTGAAGACTTTCAATGAATACTCCCTTGATATACTCTGTGCACTGTCAATGAGTTTTTTACATTGATTTACTGTTAATTTTGCAGACGTTCAACGAGTACTTCAGTGCAGAGCATAGTCGTCTGCTGTCACTGTGGAGGGCAGTTGTGTCATTCCGCCGTCAGTTCAGCGAGATGAAGACCGCCACGGAGAGAGATCTCGCCCACGTGCGCTCCGACGTCACCAAGGCCGCTCGCAGCATGCACTCCGCCTGTCTCAACCTGGGCACCAACATGCGCAGCACGGACACACAGTCACAGGTCAGTGCACAGGTCGCTTGAGGCGAGGTGTCATTCAGTTTTTGTTAAGCAGCAGCAGTACCTCCACAGCAGGTTATGATTGAGGACATAACCTGTCTATTCTGCATTAATATCATTCCTAAGTCTTAGTTGAGAACTGTCTTGTTCTAGAATCATTCTTACCTGAATTGAAAACTAAATATCATACTTTTTGGATGAGAATATTCCTAATTCTATCATTTCAGTCAGATTTAGTAAATATCTGTTACCTTTATGTTATGGCATAAAGAACATGCCACATAGTAGTAATTCAATAAAATTCAGTACAGATTTGTGGGCATGGATGCTTGTAGGTAAAGCTTGCATGGTATCTGATGTTATGACAATGTAGGACGGACACAGGTGACACCGACTGATCTTGTTTCCCCAGGTAATGTTCGATAAGGAGAAGAGTGAGAAGATCTGCATTGAGACACATCTGAAGGAGGAAATAAGGAAGGTCACGGAACTGCAGACACGTTTCGACTCCCATAGCACGGACCTGTCGTCGAGGGTCAGCGAACTGACGATGGTGAACGAGCGTCTGAAGATCCAGCTTGAGGAGAAGGAGAAGACCATTGTGACACTCCAGAGGAACATCTGTCAGATCGACGGCCACATCAACGACAGCTACGAAGAAACGGACACCGCCAGACAGATCCGACAAGACACTGAAGCTCTCCACTCCGCGCTGCGCAACATCGCTGAAGCCGTTATCAACGACGCAGACAGAATAGTTGAAGACGAACCGGACTCTGCAGTCCTAGCAGAACCCATCAGGTCGTCTTCTCCTCTGAGAGCGAGGTCAACTTCTCCGAGGGCTCGTTCCCCTGCGATGAAATCCCGCTCACCCAATCGTTCTCCTTCCCCCAGAGGGCGTTCCCACTCTCCCGCTTTCGCCGACGCCACCTTCTCCGCTGTGCAGGCTGCACTTAACAAGCGGCAGTTGCAGGTGTCCGACCTCCGCGCCAAGCTGACCTCCAGCAGGGACCACAGCGTCACACTCAGGAAGTCCCTGGACGACGCCAACAATGAGAGGAGGCGCACCGAGCTGCTCATCCTCAACCTCAAGGAAGACCTCGACAACGCGTGAGTAGTCCGACGATGAATGTCTGCAGATTAGTTGAGGAATATCTGTATCTGTGAACACACACAGTTATAAGTAAAGTCAGGATTTAAAACGGCTAGTTGTAATTGTATTGCATACCAAAAAAAACTGTGTAGTTTGCAACAGATCTGTTATTGTATTCCAACGACCAAAGGCTGTAGTTGATAGATCTGTTATTCTATTCCAAAGACCAAAAACTGTAGTTCATGGATCTATATTCTATTCCAAAGACCAAAAATTATGTAGTTTAACGATAGATCAGTTATTGTATTCACAAGACCCAAATCTGCCTAGTTGGGCAGCATGGCCAAGGTGGTACTGAACTGAGAACCAATCTGGTTCGTGTTTACTAGTCGTCGAGACAAGGAAGACTCATTCCGAGACCGAGACCGCATCAAGAACGCACTGAACGTGACAGGAAGTGAGAAGTCTCAGTTGGAGAAGGTCAGACAGGAACTGAATGAGAACATTGAGGGACTCCACCGTGAGGTCGAGAAGCTGCAGTCTGCCAACTCTGACCTCCAGAGACAGCGCGACAACATGGAGGATGAGAAGGAGGACATAATTAAGGACAGGGAGAGAGGACAGAAGGAGAACGAGAGATGGTAAGAACATGTAGAACTATAGGCAGGTGCACGTGACGCGAGGTACTGTATTTCCTCTGTTCTGTAGCACTGGGCAATCAACTTCCTTAAAACTGTCATTTCCTCTCAAGTTCATTGACTGTGAGTTGGAGATCTAGTTTTCATAGAACATATACAGTAATGCACACGTTATTAATCCTGGTTTGCCCTACAACTTTGTTGATTCTAAGTTGTATAATCCCAAATTCACACAAGTCACTACGTTTTTTGTTTTTAATTTTGAGCAAGAAATAATTTAACTGTCATTAGTTGGAAAAGTGGTCAGCGGTGAACAGAATAATTTGTATTTTTAAATTGACATGATTGCTAGATTTCAGTAGAGATGCAATGGTTAACTGTTAGATCCTCATCATATGGGTTATAGCTTAGTTAATTAGAAAATACATAGTTAAGACTTCATGTTATCATCTTCTCTAGTAAATTTAATAGCTAGTAATCAACACTTAAATTGTGAGTCATTATCTTGTCCAATAACCAGATACTAACTTTCATAATGACAGAAGTGGGATATAAATATTTCACAAATCTCACGTGTTTATTTAATAAATCATGGCTGAATAAATTATTGGTAGACAATGAACCAATAACAATCAACTAATGCATTGTCAGCAGAGTCATTTGAACAAAGTTATTCCACTCAGATGGTCATTACAATATACATAACAGTGTATGCTCTCTTCCGTTAGGTAGGTAAAACAAATATTGCGAATACAATGGATCTATGAATATTTTAATGGTTTGTCAAGCCAACAGATATGAACAAATACCTACAATATCTAGGCCTATACCTGAGTTTCACACCTGCAATAAAACATCCATTATGTTTTGTGTGGGATCCTACAAATCAATGTGACGGTAATTGGAGTAATATTAGGTGTTGAATTATTGAGTAGGTCCGGGAAATAAAAACTAGTGAATGCATAACAGTTAAACCTGGTACACTGTGACCGGAACAGAGAATATATTACTGTGATAAATGATGTACTTTGTAACCCCTGAGGCATGACGTCTCGCAAAAATATGTATAAGTATGTACAAGTGTCACAGTCTCTTAAATCGTAAATCTCGTAAATCACGTGTGTCTCCATTCTCATGAAAAATACATAGGTAATTAATTGTTATGTCCACCCATCATTGGCTGGGCTTTTATTGTCCGCTGTCCATAGTTGGATCTCAGCCTCTGCTGGGGCAATGTAAACCAGGATATGTTATGCTCTATCTTACCACAATTAATTTTTCTGTTTTTGAATCAAAAGCAGCTATTGATTTTATTAACAAAATTGAAATTATTATATGATATCAGATTTTGCATAACTGTTCCTATACTTTAAACAGAAGGAATATCTAGTTTTGCACAGCATTGTTTTAAAGTTGGATTAGTGTTTATCAATGTAGACATATTTGGAGAAGTTTCAAATTGTTTTCAATACCTGGTTTATACTTTACTAAGAAGTACATGTCAGATGTTACTGGTTCATGTTTACAAAATCTGCTATGCCATAGCCATTCACACATGGTAAATTATATACGTTATCAGTAATGAGACTATATTATCAGTTATGAAATACTATGCATCAATAATGATGTGCTATGTATCCATAATGGGCCATTATTCATCAGTATTGATAAGAGTAATGAGACATAACTCCTGTTATTCAAAATACGTGGTGGTTACGAGTGGTTACGAAAAATATGTCCCTCTTGAAATTAATGTTTAATGTTCTTCGTTGAAGCTCAGAACTGTGAACATTAATTTCACTCGGGACATATTTTCCGTAATCACTCGTATCTTGTGTGTTATTCTCTAATTCTGCTGAAACTTGACCAACTGTTTATTACTAGGTGTTTTACAGGTACACACATCTAATTCTCCGCAATGCAGGATTGCAATTTGGTTCTTTTCTTGTTTACAGTCAGAAAATGATTTCGCAGTCTGAAGCAAAACTTTCTGCACAACGGGAAGAGCTGGTTGCAACCAAAGAACATTTGAACCGAGCTCTTCTTGATAAGGAAGTTTTGGAAGGACAAAAGTCAGAAATAGGTGAGTGTGTCCTCAAAGTGATTGTTAGTTAGAAAATGTTAGCAATTTATTTAAGGAAATGCAATGTCTTCAGAATTTATTATTTACAAATGTAACATTTTGTTGGCATTCTGGTTCATACTGCAGGTATTCTCTGCTCACTGTTATGTGATTGGTGTATTTGCAGGTGACGCGCTGTCAAAGGCAGAGCTACAGAAAGCAGAGCTGGAGGTGGAGATTAACAAGCTGAAACAAGAGGAGGCAACTCTGCGCGATGCGTTGCTCAAGATGCAGGCTCTCAACGAGGGGCTGGGGCAGGACAAGATAGAGCTGAACAAGATCATCATCATGGTGAGACATGGCCAGATGTATATCTGTAGGAATAGTACAGGATTGGTTCAGGAATAGTGTAGGATTAATACAGGATTGGTTCAGGAATAGTGTAGGATTAATACAGGATTGGTTCAGGAATAGTGTAGGACTAATATAGGAATAGTATAATATTATTGCAGGAAATAGTATGGGAATTTTCCAGGAATAGTGTAGGATTAGTAGGAGATTAGTTTTGAATTAGTTCAGGAATGACAGAAATACAATAGAATAAACAACCATTCTTATATTTGATACCAGAATACTGAAATTAGATAGGAAATGTTTTCCAATTTATAGCCAAATAAATCCTCTAAAAGTTACTGGCAAGTGTAAAAGGAGCACACCCTGGTTTCTTGCAGTTGGAGACGGAGAAGGGAGCCCTGTTTGGGGAGAAGTCCGCTCTGGAACAGGAGAAAGCCGGTATCCGGGAAGAGCTGGTTCGCGTGGAACAGGAGAAGATGGACATTGACACGGAAAAGATGGGTAGGTCACTGGCTAAAGTTTTCTCCTGTCTCACTTGACAACCTGAAATAAATAGTCATTTGAACAATAATTTACCTAAAATACATAATCATTTGAACCAAAAAGAATATCAGTTCATATTTCGTGTTTGAAAATATTTGAGGAGTTTCCTGGTTATTTTCAGGCTTGAATCAAACACTAGAACTTTCGGAACTGACTCGCCAACAGCTGGAGGATGAAATCCACGCCCTGAATGGCGAGAGGGCCAATGTACAAGCTGAACTCTCCATGGTAAAGTTCCCTGTCAACTTATTACTGAAAACTCTGATTTTAATGTTCGATCTTGATTGTCTCCCCTGTCTTGTCTCATTCAGTTCACTTTCTACAGCAAAATTCGAGTTTGAAGATAATGAAAGTAAGCCTTCATGTCATTTCCAAGTATATATTTGTTGTTTTTGAAAAACTCTTAAAAGAATGTCAACATTATTCTGAATTCTATTTTCTTTCAACAGGTCTGTCGTCAGAAACAAGCCATCACCGACGAGCTTCTCACCACCAGGAAAGATCATGAGCGTATCCAGGGAGCCTATGAGCGCATCCTGAAGGAGAAGGAGATCCTGATGACGGAGAAGGGAGAGCTGATCGTCCAGGTGACGGCAACGGAACACGAGAACCGGATGCAGAGCGACTCCATCCACAGTCTCTATTCGGACAAGGAGTCTCTGGAGGCCATCTTGTACGAGTCCCAGCAGACGGTCCAGAGTCTGGAGGTCAGAAAGTCCCAGCTGGAGGGCGAGAACCAAGAACTCATTGTCAGGAAGGAGAACCTTCAAGGTCAGAGTCACTGAAAATAGACTGCAGCCAATTTGAAATAATTGAAAAATCTGTATGGTCTAGTGTCAAACATAGATATCAGCTTACATTGTACTCATTGTGTAACTCAATCTGCACATGTTAGGAAGCAAAGCCATCTTATTCTTCATTTGGTCTATCCTGCAAATGTTGGGAAAGAGAACCTACATGGTCAGTGCTGGACATAGATGTCAACATCTTGAAATAATCATTTATGTCTTATTCTTTAACGTATTTTACAATGGTATGGAAGGAGAACCGTGTCTTAGTAAATTAACAAGTTTACTGTTGAAACTAAATATCATCAATTTTGAAATAATTTGACATATCGTGTATTGCATAAATGGATGCTTTGAAAGAAGTCTCACAACAAAGGCTTGACTTCAACTGATGTCCGTTTCAGGTGAGATCCAGAGACTGGTGAAGGAGAAGGAGGCAGACTTTGAGAGAGCCGAGCACCAGCGCGAGGGTCTGTCGTCACGACTACAGCAGATGGAGCGTGATCTACAGATGGCGCTCGCCCAGGAGAAGCAGTCGCACGAGGAGGACGTGGAGAGACTGACACGAGAGAGGGTACGTAGCAGCAGACTTCACAGGCTTCATTCAGGGTTGAGAAACATCTGTTTGGTTCTGAAGAAGAAGCATACAGTGATGACATTTTTGTGGAGGCAGTTTTATATTCATCAGGGTGGGTGGTATTGAAGTGGTAGATCATGACAGGTCTTCACAGGCAGTATTCAGGGTTGAGAAATACCTGTTTGGTTCTGAAGAAGCATGTAGGGATGACATGTTTAAAGAGGCAGTTTTATGTACAGCAGGGTGGGTGGTATTGAAGTGGTAGATCATCACAAATTCAATATAGTTCAGGGGAACGTCTCCTGACCTGCACAAGATTACATCTCAATGAATATTCTCCCTGAGCTGACATTTCATTTGAGTTTTCCTTGACATCATCTCTGACATGGAAGTGACTGTCTGTTTCTCCCCTCCAGGACTCACAGCGGCTACACTTTGACAATGAGCGTGAGCAGCTACTCCACCAGCACAACCTGGAGAAGGAGGAGATGACGACGTATTTCAACCACGAGCGAGAGGAGCTTCATGAGAACCTGGCGTCTCTACAGAGGGATCGCGACGACGCCCTGCTCATGGCTGAGAACGACAAGCAACAGGTCAGTGTCTGGACCGTCCTGTAATCTGTGTCTGTCCTGGACCGTCCTGTAACCGTCCTGTAATCTGTGTCTGTTCTGGACCGTCCTGTAATCTGTGTCTGTTTTGGACCGTCCTGTAATCTCTGTCTGTCCTGGACCGTCCTGTAATCTGTCTGTCCTGAACCATCCTGTAATCTCTGTCTGTCCTGGACCATCCTGTAATCTGTGTGTTCTGGACCATCCTGTAATCTGTGTGTTCTGGACCATCCTGTAATCTGTGTCTGTCCTGGACCATCCTGTAATCTGTGTGTTCTGTGAACAAATCCTTGAGTTGAGCATGAGTTCATACTCAAAAACATTTTGTAATCTCGGGGCCAGATGTTACTTGTTACTCTGCTCCACAGGTTTGGCCGAGTTTAGAATAAGAAATAAGACTGCACATAGTAAAGTTCTAAATATTACATTGTATGACTGCTCCCCCTACAGGCGATGTCCGTGCTGGAACAGGAGAAGAGCACTCTGCAGGAGCGGAACTCTCAGCTGACAGCGGACCTCAACACTCTGAACGTGGAGTATGAGAAGCTGAACCGCGAGTACCAGACTCGGCTGGAGATGGACCGCAGCACCATCAACAGTCTGCAGTCCGAGCTGAAGAACTTCCAGAAGCAGTTCGAGGAGACTGTGTAAGTTGTCGGGACAGTTTTGTCTAGAAATTCTATGTGTTAGTCTTTTTATAGTCGCAACCTTCTCTGTTCCATTGATCACCTCCAATATGCATTCTACCTCCAATTTATTTACCTCAGATCTGATCTGCATGTACATTTATGGCTCAAATATCACTGCAAATGGTGTTAGAAGGCAAATTCACATGTAAACTAGTTGGTATAATTGCTTCACTAAAATATAATCATCAGAGGCCAGCAGACAAGCTTAGGAAGAGCATTTCCTGAAATCAGTATAGTGGACATGAATGGGTCAAATTCTATTTTTAGAACATTTAACGGTTTAACGATTCTGGTGATAACCTAAACAGTGACATGTGCGTGGCTGTCGTTTTATTTACGTACCTTACGTATCCCGATCTATCACGTGTGTAACATGCTGAACAACATGATTCATCTCTGAATCGAACAGAAATTTAAGCACACAATCCGTATTAACGCCGTATTATCATTTTATCTGGAGTTTAGGCGTAGTACTCATGTTTGGCTATCACCGGAACTTCGTAGATTGTGGGTAATTCTTGGAAATTCCAAAAAATAGACCTGATCTACTTAAGCGCCCAATTTTCATGACTTGTTCCTGTATGTTCCAGGGAAGGTCATGAGAGAGAGATGAAGGATATGAACCTACAGAACAGGGAACTCTACCGCCAGCGCGAGGCTGCTCTACGCGAGATGGCTGAACTCAAGGTTCAACTCAAACTCATAGATGAATCTCGAGACAGCATCAGAAGAGACCTCATTGATGCCAACCGGCGAATCAGAGAACGTTAGTAGTCTAATGTTATAGGCCTATTCAGTATGTAGTAGATTGAAGTGTGGTGTTGTTCTATGCTAGACTTGCCTATGACAACTACAATCACTTAGTTAAGTAAAGAAATATATAGTTGATAATTACAAATAATTTTACATGCCCCAAGGTTACTATATTGTTGTAAGAACCAAGATTTCGGTTCAAACAAAAACTTGCTCATCAATGATTAGAGGGAAAGCATTTAAATAATTTGATAATGTAAAAATAGAAATATATTTTTTAAATCATTGTAATATTATGATTACATTTAAAGTACCCTGAGGTTTGTAACATTTTTTTTAAAGTGATTAGAGGAAAAAGTTCTATTTATTTAACTTTTCAATGGTTTCAGTGGAGGAAGTAAGAGAACAGCTACGTAAGGACGTCCTTGACCTCAAGCGAGCAATGAACGATGAGATCAACGAGAAGGAAGTCATCGCCAAGACAGCGGACGAGCTGAGGAACAAGGTGAAGAAAGCAGAAGTGGACAAGACAGAACTTGGTCGTGGGCTGCAGGACGCCAGACAGAAGATTGGAAGTAAGTGTTCACCTCCACAACTGATTTCTGTATTGTGTGGAGTGCATATTGCAGTTGTCTCCCTTGGTAAACCTCAAACTGACGTAACCAGATGCCACCCAAAGATATGAGAATACCAAAACATTGCTGAGTATTTAAGTTACATTGTCAATTAAATCGCTTTTTATAATTAAAATATTTCATAAAAAACTTGTTATCCTAACCTAGAATGAATTTAATCTTGCACAAATTTGTTATTTAAATTATTCTTTGAGCTAGGATTTAAAGTCCTCGCCCTGCATAATAACATACACATGTTCTCCTGGGCATAGTAGAAAGTTCAATGTTTTGCTATTTGTTATTAGAATCACTATCTAGTCGGTATTAACATCTGGGCATCCCTGCAATATATTCGTCACCTTATGGGTGAAAGATTCCCGCTGTGACATTAAACAATGATTCACACCCTGCAATATATATATATAGCATACACATGTTCTCCTCGATCACTCTCCAGTCCTGGAGGAACAGAAGAGTGCGGTGAGCAAGGACGCCAACGAGCTGCGTCTGAATCTCCGCGAGGTGGAGAAGGCGCGACTGGAGGCGCGGAGAGAGCTGCAGGACCTACGCCGCCAGGTGAAGATGCTGGACGGAGAGCGCAGCAAGCTGGGCAAGGAGGTGTGTGACCTCCAGGTCAGAGTCGCGCGGGACGAGGAGAAGGAGGACGAGTCCCGCAAGGCGTCCTTCGACCTCAAGCAGAGGGTGAGTGTCCACGTTCCAGTCTGTGGTGTTCTGTTAGCCAGATACTATGCAATTAAAAGTGTCCTTAGTCCCACTCCACATAACGATTGTAGCACTATGAGACTCCTGTACAAGTTCTGTAGTGGTTTGATTGTTCTGTGGAATGTGGACGTGATTTCTATTTTGTTGATAGTTATTTTTCATCACATGATTAGGATACATATCATTGGCATTTCTCATATCGGACAATTATGCTATGTTAACCTTTTCACTGCTGGAGGTAGAGATGCCATGCAGACATAATTAAACAATACTCTACATTAGAAAATGTCGTCATTTCTATCGTACAGATTTTTTGTAAATTGATGAGGATTTCTCATAACCTACTACTGGAGAAAAACAGTAATTGGTACTAATCCAGCAGTGAGAGGGTTAACCCTCTCCCTGCTGTAGGCAACGAGAGATCCCCTAAAGAGCTGTGCTTGTGTCTAATCCAGCTGTGAGAGGGTTAATCAAGATAACAATTTTTTTTATGGAATTAAAAGATGAAGAGGGTTAAAAATATCATTCATGTTGATTTCATGTAAAATTAGAAGAGATTATGAGCTGGAGAGGGCTTACTAGTTATGGTCCACGTTGACTTGCAGGTGGTGGAGACGGAGGCCAGTCGGGAGGCTCTCAGGAAGGAGCTGGCCAATGTCCAGCGCAAGATGGCAGAGCTGATCGACGAGGCGCGCCTCAAGGAGAGGGACTACCAGCTCGCCCTTGAGGACAGCAGGCGCGGAGAACGCAAACTCATCGAACAGTGCAAGAGCTATGAGATCTCCATCGAAACCAACAGCAACGAGATCTCGGAGCTCCGACTCAGGCTCAGCGGGTCTGACGGCAGAGTTACTGCCCTTGAGGCCACCCTAGCCAGGCTAGAGGGTGCCAAGAGGGACATCGAATTCAAACTGAACAGCATTGTGTCCAGTCTTCGACGGACCATCGGATTCCGGCAAGACATGCCACGAGCACGGAGCCCAATGCGTTCTCGCAGCCCAAGTCCAAAGAGGTCACGACCCACTTCCCCAGCTAAAGGTATGTAATGGCCAACACATATCAATGAAGTCTGCATCCTGAAAGTATTACTTCAGCAAGACATTTCCCTGCAGTCCCATTTAAATTTTTATCTGGTACTATTTTGGCTTCCTAAGTTTTACAACATGCAGAATATCGTGATTTCTATAACAAAAATTCTGACATTTATCTGACCAGATGACTTTGATATCATTGCAGGTTTCGACAACACATATGCCACAACCACCGATGAATTTGGTGCGCTAATCCCACGCACTGGATCCCCCGTGCGGTCCGGCAGTCCGCTCAGATCCACCAGTCCTCTCCGGAGTCGTAGCATGTCCCCGTCGCGCCGTGAGGTGTCCGCCATTGATGTTGATCCTGAGGCCGTCCGTATGGCACTGAGAGACTTCATGCAGCAACTGGCATCAGCCGAGAGAGAAAGGGTGTGTACAGCCGCCATAAATAATAAAAATATAGTTCATTGTGTATGGCTGGAACATTCAGCAATAAGTCACTAACTCAGATAGAAGTGGGAAGTCTGTGAAAACCCAAACCCACCCATCTTCCTGGTTACTGGTTATATGATGGTCATTTTATACTGCTCTGAAGCAATAAATTGAATGCTGCTCTCTGATTGGCTGCAGGATGACGCGATCGTGCAGGTCCGCAGTATGATGACACAGGTGAAGGACACTGAGGAGGAGAGAGATCGCACCGAGGCTAGACTACACCAGCTGCAGAAGTCCCTGGGAGAGGCTGAGGAGGGTGAGTTAATTCCCTTGATCGTAATCACCTTTGATTGTCAATCAGACGTTATTATTTATCATCAAAGGAAAGGGTCCTCACTTTCTGCAATGCTCCAATTATTTCTAAGCAGGAAAAGAAATACTTATATTTTAGACTTGAAATCGAATTGATGAAACGAGGACAACAGCATTGAATTGAGTTGTTTCTGTTCAGGATTTTCCTATTTGTAAAGTGTGATATACGATGAGGTATTTCCAGATTTGATTTGAAAATAATCAACAATTGATGGTGAATTTCAAATTGAAGTCTGCATTATAAATTGTTACATTATTTATCAGTTTTCACTGTGTTTTAGTATGCTTGAAACTAGGTTTGAAAATCGGCAATTCAAAGTTTAGACTTTGACAGAATTATTTAGTAACATCATCTGAAGATACGTATTCAGCTTTCAAAACAATTTTGAAGGCGAAATTGTCTGTGTGGTTGTTTTCTTCATTAAGCCATACAGAGTTATGTCCCTTCAGTATGTTGATTGACAGTTTCTAATTAACCGTTGTAAATTGTTTCTAATTATGGAACCCAGTTTTCTGTGTCATTGTACTGATAGGCCTAGTTCACTTGATATCAGCGAGATGGTAATTACTTGGCAATGTCGAATACATCACCATCCTGTGAGGCTGGTCAGCGGTCTATTTTGTAATTGTAATTGTTGTCCGCAACATAGCACCACAGTAGATAAGAAAAGAACATTACTTAGAGGTTCATTCTGTTCTCATGTCAGGGTATCACATGCACTCAAACACGGGTAGATTGTAATTAGATTTATTTGCTGTTTCAATCATAACAAACACAGCTTCTATGACGACTAATTACATTTCTGCTGATATGAATCCGTTTGAGTGTCAACTTCATTTCTCAGTTTGTATTGCACCCATTAAAGACTCATTTTGGAACGTATTAACAATCTTCATGCTGAAGGCAACCAGAGATGCCCTAGTGCTTGTGCCTAATCCAGCATGGAGAGGGTTAATGTGTATATGTCACAGAGAATATGTATAATCTGGAATGATCTTTAAATGAGGAAGTATTATGTGTTACTTTAAATTGTGACTATGTTTTTCATGTTGAATTCACCCTCATTCCAGAGGAGGGGATATCAATATTGTATTATCTGTGCAGGCCTGATCTCTATACAATCTCTATCAGATCATTTTCCAGAGCGGAATATCCTCTAAACTTGATCTGTTTCCTGGGTGGGGTCTGGCTATGCGTTACCAATAAAATCAACTGGAGTCATTATTATTACCAGAGTGCATTTGTTGTACTTGACATTCGATGCAAAGCGCCAATAACCATAAACTTGTACATATACTGCACATAAACGCTGTACATTATTGGCAAAGAATAAAGTATAGTATGAGCATAGAACGTATACCATGAGTAAAGAATGGAGTGTGCTGTAGTTTTGACAGCTGCTAACAACACAGGCATATGTATTTAAGCCTATTCACCACCTACATGTAGAGAGCTGTACTGTAGGTCTTTTGTAGGACTTTATAAAGGCAGGTATTAATTATAACACACATTTGTAAAGCGCACAAGAAATGTGTTATATTGCTTGTTAAAGCCCTGTATTTGATACAATACATTGTGGTAACACTATGGACTCTCTTCATATTTGTTGAATTACAAAGACCTATAGTCACTAATAATGGTGAGAATTAATCACCTGGTTGATTACATCTCCGAGATCCAAAATCAACAGTTTTACTTTCGCAAGGCCACCTTTGCCTCACAATAGTAGAAGCTGATTTACTTCAATCAATATGTGGTGTTGAAAAGGTGGCCGTCTTTTCCTGAGGCACACCGTGGCAGGAACCCGCCCAGACCTGTCTGATTAGGAACTGTGTGGTATTGTTGTTACTGGGCAATGCTGTGACTTATGAACCCACTTAGGTTGTGTGTGGCGGCTGACATAGGAATGTTCTTGATGACAGCTCACTTAGAAACAAGGATATTATTTTACAGTTGGGATTAGTTTCAGGCAAGCACTATCTCAAATGGAGCGGCCATCTTGTGACATTTAAAAAACTTGTATAGAAGAAAAGGTGTCTGTGAAAATGTCATTGGGTTAATCCGAGATGTTTTTGTTCAGCAAAGATATATTAGTGCAATGTTGTGAATAATTTAAATCAAACTTTGCAATCATTTCCTGTTCACTGCCATTTCTGTGTAAGGAGCTTTAGCAGCCATGTATCGAATATACCAGTTGCCCTCCTACAATTTAACACTGCCAGGATTTCTACCGTGCATGGAAAAAAAGTTTCAAGATACCAAATTTGAATCACTGGTTTCAGTTTTGACAGAACTTCCTTATAACGATGGTTAGTACAGATTGTTTAATTTATTGTCAAATGTACATTTTATGATTATCATCAATATGTTATTTCATTTTACATATTTTGTGTATTTGGGGATTAAATTAATTATTAGGAAAGAATATTTTAATGAATATGCCTATTATTTAAAAGATACATTATATATCATGATCTATTCAGATAATATTCCAAAAATATTAATAATAGTACTACTAGTAATAATAATAATAATAATAACAATAATAATAAAAATGATAATAATGTGTCATTACATGCATTAGGTGCTACAATCCATTTATAAGCACTACAAAGACAGGTATGCAAGCTATTAAAGTTAAGTCTCAAGATGACATTTAAACACATTCAAAGTCACAGTGTGTTCTGGCATATATGACAGTTTATTTATACATTTGAAATGAAAGTTTAACTGTAAATTTGACATCCAAATTTAAAGTGATTGACTTTGAGAGAACGCGTAGGAAATATACACGGAAACCGTCATCGACTAAATCAACTGACAAGTACAGTATGTTTACATGTTCCCCATATTGTCACTCTCAATTATCTTTGTGTATATTTGTGAGTTAAGTAGGTTAGGAGTACCGCCGACAGACATAACAGACGTCGTAACTTAAGTCAGTAGCCCTCACTACATGGCCAGCATTCCTTGTGTAGATAAATCAATACAGCAATATTTCTGGAACCGATCAGAATGAATAAATAATCCCACCTGCATGTCAAGTTACACACCACTGTCGGGGATTAACAAGCTAGAAAATTATATTATGATCCAAATTGTCCTTGCTAAGAAAAATCGGTAATTGTAGCAGTTTTGTGCTAGTTGTCAATAAAAGTTAATGAGTTTTATTTGAGTAAATATTGGAAACACATTATGGGTAATGCAATTTATGACATGTATTATTCATGTAAGCCAAATCTACTTCAGAATCTTAGAGAGAAATTAAAGTAACCTGGTATCATTGTACAATGCCTCCTTGCATTCCTTATGTAGATAAATCAATACAGCTGGTATCATTGTACAATGTCTCCTTGCATTCCTTGTGTAGCTAAATCAATACAGCTGGTATCATTGTACAATGTCTCTATCTAATATGATTAATGTTTGTAAACACATGGTCTCTATGAAAAATGTTCTCATGTCGAAATGATAAGCATATTAAACCTATCTGATCTGTTTGATTGTATACACTCCATTCTCTATTAAACTCACTGATTTGTAACTTTTATCATAATTTTATTACATATTTTATTTCTTATGCTAATCTATTGAACATTTTAAATACCTATTTGAACCGAGTCCATTCCAAGGATAGCTTTGAAGGTTCAATAAATAATCAATAGCTGATCAATTTGTACCAGGTATTAATCTATTTCCACTGACACAACAACACAGATTAATCCTCACCGTCAACTTCAGCTAAAGTGCCTGTGTTGCTTTGTATACCTACAGACCTCTGTGAATGCTATGTTTACTTCGGAGATCTATACCAGCCTACCATCTGAATCAACGCTGGACATAAACTCAGGCAAATAAAGCCTGTTATTGTGGCTTTGCTTCGCGACGACAAAACGGCTTTCTGACAACGTACAATTAAGTAGTTACCTATGGTCAGATTCACACTACGCTGATCAAAGATTTGTACTGGGCTCACAGAGATAAAGCAGGGAAAGAGAGTTGTTAGGCTGTGTGTGTAGAGTTACATGCTAGGATAGGTAGCTAACACTAAGCAGTGGAAACATTGTTTGGTTATTTTGTTTGTAAGTTTGATAGAGAATGCATTACTTAAGTCTTGAAAATAAAGATTATTTTCAACCATACTTTAGCTTACTTGATGGAGCGTATACACATGTCCAGTTTGATGTACAATTTATATATAGACTGTACATTTTGTATTCACAGCTTATTCATATGATGAGAAATACAAAAGAACATTAATTTTATTCTATGAAATTATTTGGGATTTTCTGGATTTTCTTCTCTATTATGTGAAACAGCAGCACAAATGGACCCATTGGTCTGTGTCACATCCTGTTCTCGCCAAAATACTCCTATTCAAAATATTCCCCCTAGAGCAGTTAAGTAAGTCTAGATTACTGGAGGAAGTTGTATATTATTGATATAATTTAACCCTCTGAGACCGTGTCTAGTAGAAACGTGTCAAACTAGAGTCCATGGAAAAGCTTCTTCTTCTTTGTGTGCCATTACAGCATTTGTGCCATTGTGGTGTGATGCTTCATAGCATTTCGTGTGTACGTGGTGTCGGCCATTTGTTATTTAATGTTTAGCTTCACGATCACATGAACTAACTAAATTCAGAATTATTGAGCTCTACAAGGGTGTCCACAATTCAGGGAAATGTCAAAGGAAATTCATTATCTTCATGGTCAGAAAAGTTTTGTTATTTTGAAGTAAAGACTTAGGGATTGGATTTTCTGGAATCGATTATTTCAATTTCTACAAGTTTGGAGGCTCTATGGTCAATGGGATAGGATTTGTCTTGTGAAATCTATCTTGAAATTGAATTTGTCAGGAAAAGTTGTTGAATTTTAAGATTGTTATATTTTTATTTATTTCATAATATATTTCTATGATTTTAATTAATTTTGTACTTTTGGGGGGGGACTATATGTTTTTTTCAAATGGCCAAACATTAACAATATTGTGGGTTTCAGACAAGCGTGGTATCGATGGCCGACTCGCCAGCGCGCAGACAGCTCTCATGCTTCAGGAGGAAACAATCCGCCGCAACGAGCGGGAACGCAAGACCATGGCGGACAAAGTCAGCGCTCTGGAGAGAACTCTCGCTGCTACGGAATCAGAGAAGCGACAACAACAGGTGTGCTTGTAGTTTGAGATGCTACTTGTAATATAACTCTCTCCCACTGCTGGCTAGGGGTTTGAGCTGCTATATTTTATATATGAACATGATTAATTCAGTAGCGAGAAAGTTGATCAAGAATTTTAATCCATTTAAAAAAGTTTATCCGAGTATTCACTGTGTCGTTGTTTTGTAACATAAGTGCAACCAAAATCGGAGTCTGTGCCCATCCCATTTTTTTTCAGCATGTTTTTACATCCAGGTCATAGCTTATATGTTAACCATAGTCTATCAACCATTTTTATTTATCACTTAAAAACACAAATCCAGCATTTTCTATATTTATATGTTTTGTTTGTTTCTTTATTTCTTTCTATATTTCTTGTTTTTTTAAAAATGTTTTGTTAGTTGTTTTTTTAGTTTTTGTTTGTTTATTGTTATTTTTTATTTATTTATTTGTTTCGACCTATTTACTTATTTTAAATTTAATTAATTTTGTTAGTTTTCAACATTTGTATGTGTTTATAAATGGACACCAATGGTGCTTACCATTCCAGGAGAGGATCGCCAAGTTGAAGCTGTCTGAGTCTAAGCTGGAGGAGGAGAAGAAGACGGCACGTGCGTGTCTGGAGGATGCGGAGAATCGCTGCACCAAGCTGGAGCTCAATCGCCGGTCCCTGGAGGGAGAACTTCAGCGTCTCAAACTGGCCATGAATGACAGGGAGACAGAAAACCAGGTAGGCCGCAAATCCATGGAGATACAACTATTGACGGCAATACAAACACACTAAAATACTAATCTGGTAACAACATATAAATATCTACGGGTGTTGCGGATTTCCTCCTGCCCTAAACTGACAAGCTGTGATATGTGAAAGAATCTTGAAAGCGGCTCTAAACCCCAATTAAAATATAAATAATAATAAAAATATATATATTAACTGTCTACTATACTAGTAATAGCATACTATAATCTGTCCATATATCATTTAGTAATATTATACTATTACCTGTCAATAGTGTATTCAATTAACTGTTATCTGTAGTACATGTACCAGCAATAATGGTCATAAATGTAATCTCTTGAAATATTAATTCTAATTTGCATACCAGTAGTATTCTGGCATCATTATAAAAATCCAAAATTTGCATAATTGGCAAATTAACATAATGCTTGATATTGTTTCACATCTGTCAGCTATTATGTTTCCAAATATATTCACAAAATAAACTATTAATAATGTCAACACATATATTATATATATATATATATATCCATCCCTTTACAGCAGTCACTAAAGCTGATTAAATCAAAGACAAGTAATATTTACATTTTGAAAATTGACTTAATAGTTAATTATAATGAAGTTGCTATAAACTTGAGCCATGTCTGTATGCTAATTAATCACAAACTGCAGGGCACTGTGAATATTACATGAGCACTGCTGATTACTTCCACGACACCGGTCCCTTGGGATGTCATATCAGATACCTGCAACAGATGTTGTAGACAGTAGTGAGAGTCCAACTCACAGACATATTAGGTAGATCTAGTCCATAAAACTGTACAGTTATTACTTGGACAATGGAGAAACGCCGTGACAAGCATTCAGCCAAGACGGTCAAGTCGGTGAAATCTATGGATTTACTGTTGAAACATGTTAAGTCCAACTGTTTCAAACTCGTAGCGGTCGGTGTGCCCAATAACCCACTACAGGTAGGAATGACCTTGAGACTGTCCTCTGTGACTTGGGGGTCCTCCTCGGAAGGTTTCAATTATTAACTTTTAGTTGCACTACTAATGTTTTATTAATGTCCTTATTTTTCCTCTATATAACCTTTGTCCTGCTGGATGTGGCTGGAGATGTCAAATAGAGAGACGGTGATTACAGAAACAAGACCTACTATTACTAGTCTAGGTGTGGACAGTATAGTATACTGTTACTAGTCTAGGTGTGGACAGTATAGTATACTGTTACTAGTCTAGGTGTGGACAGTATAGTATTCTGTCACTAGTCTCGGGTGTGGACAATTCTATTATACTGTTACTTGTTAATTCTGGAGTATTTTAGTATGTTGTTCAGTTAAATTATGGGCAGTTTTAGTATACTGTTGCTAGACTAGTTGAGGACAGTATCACTGCTGTGCCAGTCGGAGGACGATCCTGAACTATAGAGTTCTCTCCCATCCCCAGGTGTTGCAGGATCGCGTGGAGAGCCTGAACAAGCAGATCCAGGACCTGGAGACCAAGGCACAGTCCCTACAGCTGACAGTGGACCGACTGGGACTGTCCCTGGCCAAGACAGAGGAGGAGGGTCACCACCACAAGGACAAGGTCCAAACCCTCAACATGACGCTGTCCGACAGCAATGCCGCCATCGGAGAACTGGAGGAGAGGTTTGTCCAACTGCAGAGGACACTGACCAGCAGCGAGCACGACCGACGAGTGCTGCAGGAGAGGCTGGACAACACCAGGTGAGGATTCAGCCAGTTTTAGTTCCTGTTCCACGCAGTCATGTGCTCTTGTCTCCTGTGGTAGATGTATTGTGGAAAACGGATGATTTATTGGGGAGGTTTCTGTTTCCAGACAAAACCTGAATGATGCCAAGAAACAGAACCACGTGCTGTTGGAACGTGTGCAGGAAATGCAGTCAGAGCTGGGAGACAGTGAGGTGCGGAGGTCAGAGGTTGAAGGTCAACTCAGGCAGAGTCATACGGTAAGTTTTACTGTTGATCTTTTTTGAGAGTAACAGGTTCATTGATATCTGTAATGCTATCCATTTGATGACTATCACCATTGATAGTATCAGTCATGTTTCATTGTAGGTAAAAATGTGTGATTCTCTCGATTATCGGAATTATTCCAGATAGAGCTGACTAATGTTTAATCTAAACTAATGTATTTTTGCTGTCTCAGTAGATGCCATAACCTTAAATCTGGCCTCTCTCGGAACAGGTGCTATGACTAATGTCTGGCCTCTGTCTGAGCAGATGCTATGACTAATATCTGGCCTCTCTCTGAGCAAATGTTATGACTAATGTCTGGCCTATGTCTGAGCAGATGCTATGACTAATATCTGGCCTCTCTCTGAGCAAATGTTATGACATGTCTCACCTCTGTCTGAGCAGATGCTATGACTAATATCTGGCCTCTCTCTGAGCAAATGTTATGACTAATGTCTGACCTATGTCTGAGCAGATGCTATGACTAATGTATCACATATGTATAAGCTGATGCTATGACTAATGTCAGGCCTCTATCTGAGCAAATGGTATGACTAATGTATCACCTATGTCTGAGCTGATGCTATGACTAATGTCTGGCCTCTCTCTGAGCAAATGCTATGACTAATGTCTGGCCTCTCTCTGAGCTAATGTTATGACTAATGTCTGGCCTCTCTGTGAGCAAATGTTATGACTAATGTCTGGCCTCTCTCTGAGCAAATGTTATGACTAATGTCTGGCCTCTCTCTGAGCAAATGTTATGACTAATGTCTGGCCTCTCTCTGAGCAGATGCTGGTGCAGCACCAGGAGAGTGAGCAGGAACTGCAGCAGAGGATGAGCAAGATGCAGGTGGAGAAGCATGGACTGTCGGAACGAGTGGCCGGGCTGGCCCGCACCATCGCCGGCTTGGAGACAGAGAGGCGCGAGGTGGAGCGGTCCACAGTCAGACTCGAGAAGGACAAGACGGCGCTCAAGAAGACTCTCGACAAGGTAACAGTGGTTTCGTTGAACTCGTATAGTGATGCATGTATTGGGCGATATTTATGATGAAATGTTTTTCTTAAGACTTGTTATGAGAAATTGTCATAATTAGACTTTAGATTACATTTGGTATTAATATTTATTATGTGATAAGGTAGTCTGAAATAGCTGTCTAACTGTGAAATTGATATTGATATATTCTGTAGAGTTAGTTGACATAGTTATTAGCACAGTTGCTATGCATTGAACTGAAATACTGACGGTTAAAGTTTGAATCCCAACTTGGGACCCATCAGTCCACGTGCATAGTTGTCTGTTATCTCCTTTGGTTTGTCTATACCAGCCATGACTGGTGTATCTAGCATTTAGATTTGTCCATTCATTATCCATCTGGAAGGAAACAAAAACTATAAATTATGTATTATTGGCAGTTTATAAGAGATTAATTTAATGAAGTTATAGATATTGAATGCTTGAAATGAATGGTAGCTAATCTCTACTAATCTGGCTTTCTGTAGTCTATCCCGGGTAAACATGGTAAACAAAGGACAATTCAGAAGGTATTCTATTTGCTATGTTATTATCCGTGTTGCATGCATCACAAGAAATTGTGTATATTTGAAGTTCACATTGTTAAAGGGAGAATGGCAGTTCCATTCAGTTGTGAACTGAGACTCGAGCTAAATATTCTCAGTTCAATTCTTGTACTTTGGACAGATTTTGTCTGCAATGGAGAAATATACCAAGTGACAAAATAATTGTATACATACTATATTTACAAACCCTTTACTTGTGTTTTTTTCACACAGCACTTCATATATTTTTTTATCTTCCCATCCTAAGGTAATATTAAAATATGTTGTTAAATCGTTAGGTTTAGGTTACTGATTCACTGTAATGATTTAGTGGCATGTCACTTCAGTATTTATTTATCACTGCTATTAAAACATTACAGTTTAATTCTGGTATTTGATACAAATACCTTTCATGTATACTATCATTTTCTTTAGATGAATGTTTTTCATGTAAATTTTCAACACTTGCCAGCATGGTTCTGATTTTCTGAATATATTTATGGACATTAGGTCTTAGTTTCACAGATAAATAAAAATAAATACTAAATTGATTTTAACTCGATTTTTATTGGTCAGCACACAAGGGTTTTCAGGCTGGGTACATCATTCCATGTACCCTTCATGACGAGTTGACAACTTATAATATACCTGTAATATTTATTTTACACTTACCTATAGTTTTGTATCATTATTTATCTACTATAAAACCATTAAAAACAATAATGCTAATTATAAAGCAATGTAAAAATATATATATTCATAAAAGACAATTAAAAAATATAAAGTAAAATATATAATTATAATAATTGTTTTGTAAATATCTAAATATCTGACTGTGGTGATTGATTTATTGCCAGGTTGAGCGTGAGAAGATGCGCAGTGAGGAGATCTGCACTAAGACCGTGTACGAGCGTAGCAGTCTAGACCGCGGTCTGCAGCAGCTGGAGGAAGACAACGTGGAGATGCAGCGCCAGATACAACAGCTGCAGGCACAGCTGGCCGAGGCAGAGCAGCAGCACGCGCAGAGGTAAGGGAGATAATACTGGGCTCATGACAACAGGGTAGATAAATGGAGGAGAATATGACATTGTCCAACAGGAGACAACTTGAGGGGAAGCATAATATATAACTGTAATGACTCCTTTGACCAAGACTGAACAGGGGAAATAACTCTTGAGGTGGGATTGGAGGGAAAAGATTTAAATATTGATTGTGAAGAAATATTAATAAATAAAATAAAAAAGCTTGTTCAATGTATATAAATGTGAAATTACAGCTTAAATATATTGTATTGCATACCGCTGATGGTACGGTAATCTTATAAATAAGATGAACTGCATACTTAATTTTCAGACTCCTTAATTTCTTTATACTATATTTATAATCTCCCATATCTTTCTTTCTCTGTCTGGCTATGGTAGTCTATGCGAGCTAAACAAAGACCATTTGAACAGGTATTCCGTACTGCATGCCCTGTGACACAGCATGGAATCAGTACTCTGTACACAACACCTCACTTCATTAGTTGTCGCCAAGCTAGTACAAACGTCTTCATCCTTCTTCGGACTGACTAGGTGTACTATCGATCTTGTCTACATTGATATAGTCAAAGAGACAAACAAATTTTGGAGTGGGTGTGAATAATGCAAAGTTGTTTTCATATTATTAATATATTATTAGTTTGGGTATACAGTACAGCACATGCATGGTTTGATTTGGCATGGTATGGTGTACATGTATTTATATCTCAATGTTTGTCCTAATTAACATACATATTTGTTATGCAGCCATTTATTTATACTGGTGTATAGCGTATGGATTCATGTCGTTACATTTCATGACCAAATTATTATACCACACAAGATAATAGAAAATATAGCTAAAAGATCTCCTTTCACTATGTTAATATCACAAGTATTATGTATGTACTTCTCAATCACCTGCATGTGTTGAGAACACACACTTTTCTAAATCTCTTTCGTCAAAGAATTTTCAACTGCTTTCTGGCTATATGGCTGTGATAGAACATCCGACTTTGGAGCAAAAGGTTCTGACTTGGAACTCGGCACAGTAGCCAAGCATCAATATCCATAGTAATTACATTTCTGACGTAGTCATGGTAGGATGTCCGAACTTTCATAGTGCAATTATCATCCTTGATTCATCAGTATCAGCAGGTGCTCACAGGTTTACTACTACAAGTGTTACAGGTTTACTACTACAGGTGTTACAGGTTTACTACTACAGGTGTTACAGGTTTACTACTACAAGTGTTACAGGTTTACTACTACAAGTGTCACAGGTTTACTACTACAGGTGTTACAGGTTTACTACTACAAGTGTTACAGGTTTACTACTACAGGTGTTACAGGTTTACTACTACAAGTGTTACAGGTTTACTACTACAAGTGTCACA
>JAUTBT010009130.1:0-24912 GCA_032361225.1 Lepetodrilus schrolli
GTGGAGGTTTAGGAAAGCTGTCGATAAGCTTAAACACTTCCATTACCTATCTGCCAGTTGTGGTTATGTGTATGTTACATCTTTCATGCTAATACTTCAGATAGCAACAATAGGTAGATTAATTTAAATCAATATTCATATTTCGACCTTCATTGCTAAAATGCAGCTTAATGGCATACAATCACCGTTTTACCTGAAATACTGATTTTCTTTTCTAAATATGTAGCCTATATTGGGTAACATTCAAGCTACACTTTTCGCATATGCCAATGGTTTTCAGTGTTTTCATGTTATGCATTGTTCATCTCGCGATAATAAATAGTCATTTTAAACGAATTTCTAACTTCGGTAAAATGGACGATAACAATCAACTTAATATTGCATCCAAAGATGATCTTGCCACTTTATGTTGCCTAAACTGTTATAAAAAAGGTTCAAACTATTCCAGGACTCCCATTATAATAATGGCGCGAAGTCCATACATTTGCATGCTTGAAGTGCAACATCGCTATAAAGAATAGAATGAAAATACAATATGTTGAACACAAATATATGCCGCATCAAGATTATGTTATTGAGACATTCCTACATCAGAGGGATGTCAATAGAGATTACCATATTATTCCTGGATCCATAGATGTATTCGAATATATACCCCCAATTACACGTTTCAGTGTTACACTGTTAACAGTCGCATTTCATTGGACATACCATACTTTAGAATCATTACAAGCAAGTCAGGGATTATATCATATTCACGCTTTTGAAATTCCTACATGTTGAAATGACGAGACTACCAGTAGTTATACCTGACAGACGAACCGTGTAGATTTGTTTGTTGAGTATTATATAGTATTATATAGTATGATATGCATGTATAAACTTACTATTCTTCACCTTTTTCTGGAACAGGACGCCAGACTTCCATGGCGACATTCCGGGGTGACCCCGAGTAAAGCTGCCACTGAACCAGTGTTCCGTTGACTCTTATGCGGAAGAACATATTACTTCCGGTGAATGTCACATTGAGAGAGGCTGCGGTATACGGATATTTTGCTATATTCATCGTGTTGGTGCGCGAGAAATAGAGGGTGGACTGAAAATCAACACATAACATTTTAGTTTAATTATTTAGAAATATTAAGGAGGCCCTAAAACAGTTACTTGGTTCCATGCTTTACGCATTCGCCATTTTGGAGAATGCATATGATTTTAATTGTATATTACGGACAAGTCTGCATCGATCCTTAGTCTAAGAACAATTCTAAAACAGAAGCCGTATGCTAATATCATGGATTGTTTAAAAGATACGATTGATAAAACATATGCTAGAAGAACCAGTATGCTGCAACTAGAAATAGACTTCTATCCATGGATCAATATAAAAAATAAATGTCCGAGTTCGAGAGATGTCACATAATGCCGTTATCATCCTTAGTCTGTCAGTACCAGCCGGAGCTCGCAGGTTTACTGCAACATTCAGCACTACGGATGTTGCGGGTTTCCTCCTGCCCTAAACTGACAAGCCGTCATATAAGGGAACTAACATTGAAAGCGGCTCTAAATCCTAATTGAAATATTAAATTAAATACAAGGTACATACTACATACTCTTTAAATGCATGCGACTCAACAATCACTTCACTGCGTTATAATAGTTATACTTGAATAATACAAACTGGGGTTAAAAAAAAGACGAGTAACAATGGTTCTCCCAACCCTAGGTAGGCTATACCACAGGTACTTGAAACAGGCAATTATTTTATTTTCATAAATTCTCTTAAAACCAAGAAGAAGAAAAAAGTATATATATATATATATATTATATCGTCGATTAATCCGTTTACTATTTAAAAAATTTTATTTAAAAAAAATAATATTATCACTACATAGTCAATAACCAATTCTCTTTTAAAAATCATTATTACATTTTTTTTTTATTAAAACAAAATAATGGCCTGCTTCAAGTGGCAGTGGCTATACTTACTGACTGAACATACGCAGTAATGGAGGCTTTAACACAGTCATGGTACTCTGTGTCAAAGGTATCTCCCTCTACAAAATTTAAGATATACGGCATATAGACTAGCAACAGCCTAGCATTCCCATCCAACCATGCACCCTCGTCCGGCAAATTGCACCTGCTCCACCAGATCAGCGGCGCAGATGGATGATCCCAGAATCCTATGAGGTCGCCAGGTTGGACATTCAATCTTTCTTCAGGTAGTACATCAATTATATTAACCATATCCGCGCGGGCCGGCAGAACATTTTGGCCAATGAACTCAAACCTGCGTAATTGATAAATTGATGTGCTACATTTAATATTGAAACTTTATGGGACAAGGTTAAAGAAGGTTAAAGTAAACTGATGATTTGCGTCACTACATAAAGGCTGTCACGATTCACCGATGATGCATCGATGAATCGCCGTTTCTCATCTAATATCGCGATACGCGATTCACGCTACGTGAATCCATTCATAATTCTATTGTAGATCGATTGAAAAATACATGTTCATATCGATACACTTAGCATTATTGAAAAAGACACACCAAACTATTAAATACATATACAGTGTATCCCCAATAATCCTCATGGTCCAGACCCGGATATCGAATTAATCAGATTTCCGAATCACGAGGTAATTGGGAAAGAGTTATAATTACCTCCCTTCGTAACCAAAACTGGAAATTATGTTTACTTATTGTAAACGAGACAACGAAAGCGTCATGTATTCATTTGATTGGCATGAACGGTCCGATTAACGAAGTATCTTTTATTCATCAAGCGTGTTATTTCTGTATTTAAAGGCATTCACAGCTATTTATGCTCGTTATGGACTAGTTCATAGCTACAGCAGCAATGTACATTCACTTGGCATACATAAAATCATGCCCAAAATCTTTACACAGCTGTATGGCAGACAAAAGGAATTCCATGCTCCGCATCCTGCCTCTAATGTGGTCCTTGCCTCTTGGGTGATGACCCAGGCCAGACTACATCTGTACATCGTTCTGCATCCTCTGGGCGATCGTGTTTTGTACTTTGACACAGACAGAATTGTCTATATACATCTCGCTGACAATTGGAATCCTTCACTGGGAGATACTTTGGGAGAGCTGACAGATGAACTAAGGCAATATAACATCATTGCAACATTTGTGTCAGGCAGCCCAAAGAACTATGCCTACAGCTTGGTCAAACCCAGCAAGAAGGGGGCACGCACAATATGCAAGGTCCGTGGCTTTACGCTCAACTACAGAGCAATTCAACAACTGAACATTGAACAGATGAAAGAAATGGTCCTGAGGAAAGATCGCAACGAGGGCTTTTAGTGCATACTTTCCACACAGAATATTCATAGAGATGTTTCATATAAGTACATTGGTAACAGATTCGTCGGAAGATTCTAGAAACAGGTCACGTGACTCCTCTGGCCATAAAGTACTTACAGCTGGATGGAACCAGTGAGAACCGGTTTAAATCAGTTAGCGCGTGACACCAGTGGACGGCCATATAGTATCCTGCTTGGCCTGTCGAGGCTCAGTTGTAGCCTGCAGACGAAGTGAGCAACATTTCTGGAGCTCCGCTGCCTGTTATGGAAGATTCTGATGGCTACGACCCAATGACGAGTGGAGAGTATGCTGACACCATGGACAATGTTGTGGCGGCGGCGGCGGCGGAAGGGTGGAGAGAGTAGGAGGAGGGAGGGAGGGGAAAACACACACACACACACACACACACACACACACACACACACACACACACACACACACACACCATAGGCAATAGACGCCGTCGTCGCGGCCTTTTAAAAAAAAGATCCCACGAAGTTGAAACAGATCCGAGACTGGTGGAGGGTCTTTAATGACGGTCCGAAAACGATGGACATATTTTCTTGTAAGGTGATAAGGTTCGTGTTTCTCCTTGCCTGCCATGGTGATCACTGAGCGCTGAGATCGGTCTGCCCTCCCTATTTATAGGGGAGCCGTAATGTACAGAGGGTGCACACAACTGATTGGATCCAGTCAGAACCAATTCAAACCAGTTGGCATGTGCGGAACTGGATCGATTCAGTTGGCACGAGACTCCAGTGACCGGATCATATAGTACATTGTTGTACATTGTAAAAACTACATTTACGATATCATCATTTCGTTTTGAATAGTGTTGTACATTGTAGACGATCAGTGTCTGGGAATGTTCTAGAATTATGCCTACGCGACGAACCGCATGTAGCCCATTCTAGAACATTCTCAAGTACCATATGCCAGGTGTTTGAAGCTTTTGACACCAGGATACAATGTTCAAACAATGTTCACGATCGCGATCTATCGATAGTTCGGCCTATCTTAAAATTATGTACATTTGATTTGTCTACACAAGTATATTGGGCAACAAGCTACATTTTCTACATGTTTTAATATTTTATGTATTTGTATAACGCAAATAAATACAAACATTTTCATAGAGAAATAGACACGAGGCAAATCTAGGTGTTCCTATTTAAACTTCGAGATATGTCCCCTTGCATTAATATTATGAAGCCAAACAAACCCCAAAAAAAGATAGTCAGGTTGTTTACCGAAAATTTATACTGGCGACTCAAGCAAAGTTCTATTATCAGGAGAGGGAGGGGAGGGTTGTGTGTGCAGTGGAATTATGTCTACAATACAGCGGTGCAAAGGTTTTTGGTACCAAGATGATTTTATGTATGTCAAGTGAACGTACTTTGCAGTTGTAGCTAAGAACTAGTCTAAAACTAGTAATACTATATGTGATTGCATGCCTTTAAATATGCCATTTGTATCTGCGATGGTGTTCCTTTAGTGGAATAGATTTTCAGCTCACTTTACTGGTCCAAGATCTGGCCTAGGGCGCCAAATTTGAAGGACAGCTACCCCTGGCTCATATGTGTAGAACTTCCACCGACTTATCACACCCTTTCGATGTATTCGATATTGAGTGGTGTTTAAAAGAATGGTTCTTCTGGCTGCGCGATCCATACGATATACTTGCGGCACATCGTTGACGGCAGTGGCTGTGGGAAAGTCATCGTTATCTGAAGCAAAACATGAAATGAAGGAAGGTGGAAGGTCGCATAATCTATATGCAAGTCATTAAAATTCATTGCGGCATGAAGCTAGTTGGTCACGAGACCAAATACCATGAGTCGGTTTAGCGCTGCATGGCAAATTTGGTATTCTGATATAACAGGTGTGAAGAAAAAGTATTATGATATAACAGGTGTGAAGAAAAATATTGTTCAAACAAACATCAGTATCCCAAAACGACATCGCATAATACCATATGTAGGTTAACAACTAGGACATGATTTTGTATGTCACGTGACAATTTTAGTAACATATATTATGTTTATTTCGTAATGCATCTATATATGGACATGACACATCAACGAGACTTAAAGAAGCTCAAATTGACAACAAGTATATGAAAGGACCCCATTTGGACAGAAAATAAAATTGAGTGCCCACATCAACTATGCCATACTCACCTATACACACAGGGTCATCGCCTGATAACAAGCCGGTGTCCTCGCAAATACGACTCAGATGTCCTCGAATTAATCCGGTGCCAGGTTTGCATGCATAGGTTACAACGCCACCCCTGAGCAAATGAGTAAACGTCTCATTGCCTGCGTTAGTCAGATTAACACCAGGAGGCTTCACTGAACAAAATCGTGCTAGTTGAAATGAAAAAAAAGTTGTTACTTATTATTATATATACAGTAACGGTATACATGTACTAAATTAACAAATGAAAAAGCTGGGGTGCGTTCAAGCTGCACTATATTTCACTACACTACTTGTCAACAATGTATTCACTGACTGAACGGGTTCGTAGGGAAATAGCAGAACATCGGTTTGCGCATGCATGTCTGCAGTCCATTCCCTTCATGCTTTGAGGCTTCCTACAAAACACTACGGTGCTCAAACCCTAGTGAAAAGTAGTACTGTATATGCTGGCTGAACGTCTTCCGTAGCACTACATAGTACTATCATTATGCAGGGAAGAACGTTGTAAGCTGAACGCACCCCAAGGTGCAGTGAATAAATGTTATGCCCACCCCCTCGCTCTGCCACAACCACCCCACACACAGTAATGTTTTTGTCATATGTATTCCTACACTCGGAGTAGGGAATGTTTGAAACATCTGATGTATTTAAAAGTGCAAAACATAAATACAATGTATATTCTTCTTATGAGTTGTTTTTAATGGCTATTTGTTTACCCACCTGTGCTTGACAGACATTGCCTGAAGTTGCACAGTTTGAAATTGAATGTACACCAATGGCAGAATATATTAAATTGTTTGACATTAAATGAAAGATATTCGGATAATTTCTGCATTCACGGAGTTCTCATGTCACCCGTGAATGTGTCTGTATCTCGCAAGTGTGCTAATCGTAATGGCTACTCGACAGTATAGCCTACATACTTGTGTACGGTTCGCATATTCCACACGAGAACTGACACTGCTGGCGGGCAAATTCCGGGAAATCTCGGCAAACTCTGGGATTCTTTCCGAGGACGCTGTGACAGTCCCAGCGGCGATTGATGCAATATCGCAATCTGTGATCTATTGAAAGTGTGATCTTTTTAAAACTTGCCTATTACAATACATGCATTGTTCTTACAACATGCAATCAAAATAAGGAATATTTCCCTTCAAGTGGCAAAATCATCTTTGGACGCAATATTCAATCTTTCTTAAAGGCATACAATCACGGTTTGTTGACATATTTCATGGTCAAACGTATTTTCACCTGAAAGTATATTTGATTTATCTAATGGGTAACAAGCTACATTTTTCGCATGTTCCACTAAATTTCAATAGTTTTATATTTTATGTATTTTGTCTCCGACAATAAATACAAAGATTTTCATCCAGCCCAAAATGGAAAGGAAAATGTAGGTGTTTCCCCATTTCAACTGAATCACTTCGAGCTATGTCCCTTTGAATTAATACAATATTAAAGAAAGAAAAAAGATTACGACCATATTCAGGTTGTTTACCGAAGTTTATACTGGCGATTGCAGTGGGGGTTGCAGTGGTATTTTGTCTACTATACAGCGATGACAAGGTGTTTGGAAGTATAAACCTGATTTTATGTATGTCGTCAATGCAAAACGAGCATACAATTCTGAGATTGTATGTCTTAAAAATATGTTTTATACATTTCGACATACTACTACTAATTAGTGAAAAACAGGAAAATAAATCTACAACAGTTATATGACGTGGTATCACCAATGTCAAAAAGGGTAATCAAAAAAAGGTCTCTTCTAAAGAATGTCATTTCAAGAAATTTGATAGCGTTAGTCCAGTACGTCTGCGCTGCGCGGATAGCGTAGCGCAGACGTACTGCACTAACGCTATCAAATTTTGTTTCACAGAGTTGACGTTGACTAATAGAATTTTACAGTGTGGACAGTCGATTTTGTCTAACTTCCTAAAAGACTTTCTAAAATGCAATAATTAAAATATGCATACATAATGCATACCTTTCAGACCTGAGTTTAGTTTACAGACAAACGGATGGTCATTGATACAAGTCACTTCTTTGAAGATATTCTTCCCGTCTTCAAGATTTATGATTGCACACACAAAGTCCTGACCATCTGTGACAGGGACGTCTCCTGGAAACAGCTTTGTGGTTTAACATGTTCATAGTCCAGCGGAAGAATCGTGCATTTATTTTTTTAATTGGCCGCCATGGCCTCCACAGGAAAAAGCTGGAATGGCACTATATTCTTTTTTTTTTTAAATAAAAATAATTTTTTTTAAATTTTTGTAATGGTCTACTGACTATGTATGTATGTATCACAAAGTGCACAAATATGCCACACCCGATGGACTACTAAGTGTCATTTCATAACGAATAATATAGTTAAAACGGACACTGATGACTTGGGTCTTCTCAGTTAACTGCGGAGTGGGGAGTATAGTACGTTTAATACATTATCTACCTGCCTTGGAAGTTTAACGTGCTTAGACAGATAGTAGAGATGTTTAGTGTTCCCACTTTCCAACTTCAAACGCGAGAATTCCTGCGTATTCAGTTGATCGCATGCTATTATAATACTCATGAGCATGCTCTAATTTCAACGTTGGCAATCTTGTCAGATATGACTTGATCAACACAACTATGTGACGCAATACGCATGCATTCTCGCCTCTCTGTTTTGGAATTGGGGTTTAGAGTCGGTTTCAGGATTCGTTCACTCGGGTTTGAACGTGAGAAAACTAAAGGTCAAGTATTCAAACTGATTTCTGAAAAGCCATGATGGGTTTCCGAGTTTACATATTCTGCAAGGTGGTATGCATGCTCGAAAACTGTCTAGATTTCCATCTGTCCATACCTCCAGCCCAGTTGTCCATATCGAGTTTGGTTCCATCGGAATTCGCCCAAAACTTGGTCCCACGTAGTCGCATGGTGCCCATCCACATTTCAGTTAAATTCTTCCTAAAATGATTACAAAGGGGTATTATTTCTATTTAATTTTGAATGTTTCGTAAGTGTAGGACAATAAAACATGTGTATACTATCGAGACCAAAGACGTTTAGTATGATAAATGAGTTTTAATTTACTGCTTGAATTGATGGTATGCAATATGACAAGATACAGAAATTATTCTGTATGTTAACTGATTGGTTTATATTATATAATTACAGTAGTATATTACATGATACGCTTAGCATGCTACTTGCGAGCTTTAGTATATCAAATAATATGTCAGTTTACAACATACAATTCTAACATTCTACATAGTATACTAACATATCTATTACTTAATACCACAGAAATACAGGACAAGTGAAGGAACACCATCATAGAAGAATGTATCTGTGATTAAGTTCTTTTATAGAAATTCGAAAATTGTTTCAATGAAATACATTGGAATGGCTAGTACAATACAGTACATACACATGTCTACAAATACATATGTAAACTGAAGAAATGTTACCGTAATTTAACCATAAATTGAAGCTCGTCAAACGATGAAACGGGTGACAAGATAGCGTCGTGCATAGAGCAGAAGTATGTAGCCCGGGTATGGTTGTACAGTTGTGGAAATAAACGAAAGCAACCGCTGTGGAATGTCACCCAATCTTTTGGACAGACTGTGTGAAACAAATGTGATTGAATAAGACCAGGGAAGCTATTTCTCTGGGTGCTCTAGTTGGTAATCTGGTAGGGGTCTTAGTTCCCGTTCCACAGAACGATCGTTCTCGTAGTGCTATGATTCTACTGTGGAACGGTGGAATTCACATAATTATGTTATTATTTCTCATTGTATTGTAATTAACATAGGCACACATAAAAACTAACTGGCGATCTTCAGGATAACTGATGGATGCCAATTAATTACAGAATAACCCACGAGATACGAGTGATTACGGAAAATATATGTCCCGAGTGAAATTAATGTTCAGTTCCGAGCTTTAGCGAGGTACTTTGAACATTAATTTCACGAGGGACATATTTTCCGTAATCAATCGTATCGAGTGAGTTATTCCAATTGTTCAATATAACCATTTTAATGTAATGAACCATTGAAAACTGGCGACAATCAGCTTTATCGATAGGGGGAACTAGCAGTCGAAAACGTGTACATTTCAAGACGCCATCAACGCCATTATGGAATCGTTATTACACAGTAGATATCCATCACGTATATTAAATAACAATATATACAACACAGCTAGAACGATAGCTAGACTAATAGTACATGTTCAGATGGTTGCTGGTGCTTATTGAAAACATTTCATATTGTATCGGCATATATATAGAGCAGCACCAAGTCTGGAAACTACAGATGATTCTCTGAAACACGCGACCATTCCCTCAGAGGGAGGTTAGACTGTGTGTGTGTGTGTGTGTGTGTGTGTGTGTGTGTGTGTGTGTGTGTGTAACTAGCTACGTTTAATGTATTTTCTATTGATTTACCTCGGTGGCACATAATTATTTCTGAAGGTGCACACCCTCAGTACATACCTTGCTCACACCTCGAGTTTCCGGGAGACCACGATCCATCACTAAGACAAAGTCTTACGACAACTTTATCTTCATACTGACACCGAATAGTAGCCTTGTCTCCGACATCGTACACATCGCGGTCTGGACCATCGAGTTGACCGTCGTAAAACGGAGGTCGGCCACAACGTTTAGGTTCTAAAACAGACGCATAAAAGCAATAATGCACATATTATTTCTTGTTTTTGAGAGTAGGCCAAGATACAGTAATAGCTGAAACTGTGGCATAGCCTGGTAGAATTGCGTAAATCTCCGAGTTATTTCATCGAGAAGTAAGATGTAGATGTCTACACAGCCCCAGGAGTCTAGCTACTATTAGGCCACAGTTCCCGAGTCTGGAGATAATGTTGTCTATAGTCTTAGTGAGATGAGGACATGTATTGCATTGACATTGAATGCCAAGTGTGGAAATATTATACCTCCACGTAAGATACATATTAGTTACTAATAGGGCGGGTGGTAACGCAATGGTAGAAGCTAAAGCCCTGGGTTCAAATCCCGTTCCGAGAGCACGGCATCAATGTTCGCGAAAGTTACCTGTCTGACGCGATCATGATAGGATGCGCTGTCTGTACCGATGCAATGCAGTTATAATGCTTGGTTTGTCAGTACCAGCTGGTATTCGCAGGTTTACTGCAACATTTAGCGACACGAACATTGCGTGTTTCCTGCTGCCATAAACTGACAAGCCGTGATACAAGTGAAAGAATCTTGGATTGGTTTACGTGACATATCATTCCCGAAAGCGCGGATATATATATTATTATAATAATAATTTAACGGGCCTAGGTAAAAACACAAATTATATTTATCACACCCACGACATTCTGTTCGAGTCAATTTAATGGCAATGTATTAAATGAAATTAACAATATACCAAAGACATGGTGTTTCAATTGAGTGATTATGGAGTTTAACGTCGCTGCGGGAATCTTTCACCCATTTGCGACGATGGTGCTTCAAATAAACAGTATTAAAAAAAATATCCCTGATATAAAGTGATCAGCACATGGGATCAAGACATGGCTACCAACCTTCACGCTGTGGAAATGAGACATCGCATGTCTTAGCACAACGGTACTGGGCTTGAAGTGGATCTTTCTCACAAAAACCTTCATTCTTCAGCTCTTTACAATCCGAATGCCTATCGTAGATCTTTTCTAAAGTTTGAAAATAAAGATGATTCTGAAAATAATGTCTTTGTACTATACATGCATACCAATTTCAGTATGACCATTGAATGCAGATATGAACCATTTTATAATTAATGTGTTCTTCTAAATGAAAACTAAAGCAGAAATAATATTCAGTTAATTTCATTGCAGAATAGACCATTCGCAAACGGCATCTACTGAAATTACAATTGTTCTTGTTTGCTATCCCCAAACCACAAGATTAAGCAAATTCTGAGAAGTTAATCTTAGCTGTGGCCAATCCTTCCTACGGAAAATCATACTCGTGTAAATAATAAGTGTACATATGCATGGTAATGAACTAGCATAGGTATTTATACTACAAATGGTGAAGTCTATATTATTGATATAATGTGAGTAAATGTATATGAATGCGTAGTATTGAACATTACCAAGTCTGCAGACATCGCAGTAATTTCTGTCACACATCCCCTGGTACATGTTCGTGTAACACCAGGGTCTGAAGCTGTTGTCAGGGTTACGGCAATAGTTCTCTTCCAACATGTCATCGAAATCCCTGTAGACAGAGTTGTGAATTTGCTATTAATTTAAGTATATGTATTGAATACCTTTTAAATATTATTATATTTTATTTTGATTTATATTTTATTATTCAAATGCGCACAGAGCAGTGCAATTGTGAATGATACACTATATAAATGCAATTATTATTATTATTATTATTATCAGTATTATTATGTCATGATCATACTCAAAGAGAGAGAGAGAGACGTATTTAAAGGGACTGCGATTTACCCGGCCTTAAACATATGAAAGCGACAGTCTGTGACTTTACTCCAAAGAATACATGGTTGGTAATCTCTGGTCATGTTGACTCGTCCTCGATACGATCGGCCCTTGTCTTTCTGGTTGAAGCAATGGTCCTTGGCTTAAAATTAACAAATAATACTATGGTTTGATTTGAAAATTGAAACTTAAGAAGAATATCAATTTTTCGAAGTTCAATATGTTGAGGACATTTCAGAAGAAAATGAAATTAGACTTCAATATAATTGAGGCAAGCCTTACAAGTTCTAAATTTATTATTAATATTACGATACCTTCTAGTTTCTAGGGCCAAATTATGTGAAGAAAGTAGAATTTTTTATAAATATATTTAAAATGTATATACATATATACTGCATTGCCAATGCGCTGTATGTACTGTGGCAATGCAGTTATGTACTGTGGCAATGCATTTTGCTGCAGCATTCAGCGCTATGGAAGTTGCGGGTGATATACGTGAAATGTCTTGAAATGTATAAAAAAATTAATTAAATCTATGGACTAAACAAAGATAACATTGAGTATTGTAATAATGAAGCTGTAAATAAAGTAAACAGAACAGCGTTGACTCACGAAGTATAAGAGACACACTGGCCCTGAAGCCTCTGTGATGTTGTGTAAGGTCGGTGTGGAGGTGAATTGTGACCATATTCGTGATCGAACGAATCGAACTCCTAAAGAAATTCAATCCACATCGTCTGAAAGAGATCATACCCGAAAATATAAAAACATTTAAAACCAGTGGGACATATGGGAGTTATCTTTTATCTTGGGATTTTTAATAAATAAACTGAAAATGTTGAAAACCAGTGGGACATGCGGAAAAGGTAGCTTGTTGCTGACTAGATTGAAATATGTCATCCAACCGTGATTTTACGCGTTTAACGGTTTGGAGGCAAAGACGTACGTTGAAATAGCGTCCCCATTTTTCACATGGCATGAACGTTGGACAAGGCGATACAAAACTCGGTCACATGGAATGTTCAAGGACTCTTCAAAGGCACTAATCTCTGACGTTCAAAGTAAAGTTACTTCAAAAGTTGTTTTACATTGCAGGTGAAAACAACTAAAACCTAGCATGATTGTTTTACATTGCCGGTGAAAATAACTAAAACCTAGCATGATTGTTTTACATTGCATGTGAAAATAACTAAAAACCTAGCATGAATGTTTTACATTGCAGGTGGAAATAACTAAAACCTAGCATGATTGTTTTACATTGCAGGTGACAATAGCTAAAACCTAGCATGATTCTTTTACATTGCAGGTGAAAATAACTAAAACCTAGCATGATTGTTTTACATTATCAGTGAAAATAACTAAAACCTAGCATGATTGTTTTACATTGCAGGTGACAATAACTAAAACCTAGCATGATTGTTTTACATTGCATGTGAACATAACTAAAACCTAGCATGATTGTTTTACATTGTAGGTGAAAATAACTAAAACCTAGCATGATTGTTTTACATTGTAGGTGAAAATAACTACAACCTAGCATGATTGTTTTACATTGTAGGTGAAAATAACTAAGTTGAAAGAGGATGGAGCGTGGCGGTGATAATCATGTTCAATTGACAACAATACGAATATTGTTCATGCGCTTAATGCGTCATTGTGTCCACTATCTGTTAATTAAAGACAATGTACAATGGCAATATATATTCTGGCAACAAATGGTTGTCACCCCTAAACTATTTCCTATTACTTGTCCTGTTTTATTGAGAGAAAAAAAGATATATACGACCATTTCTTCAGATTGTATCTCTTTCGTAAATAAATTAAGCGTTTTTGTGACACTGCGAACCATTCTATGGGTGGATACTAATTTGGCATAAGTAACGATTGATTGCTGGATTTTGCAATGGTACCTAAATGTAAAAAAATGGTATTTTGAAAATATTGATTACCTATTATAGCAGAAGTACGTTAAACTTAACAATTTAAGCATACCAGTATATTCACCACTTAACCAACGCTTTCACACCAACGGGAAGTACCTAAAATACTCGTAGCTCGAGTGGTACTAGAAAGTGACTTAGGGGTGAGACTCATTATTAACAAGGGTATACATATGTATGTTCCTTCTGAGAGGATATTCATAAGTGGTAATAGATTAGTCAACCAGATATTAACGTACCGGGACTGCATCTATTTACGCCCATCCGTTAATAGCCAGTGGGCTAAACAAAATGGGCGGGGTATTGTTTGTTTACCCCATGGGCTCAATTTCATAACTAACATTCCTTAAGCATTTGCATTTTTTTAAACGTCATTTCAGTAGATAGTTGCTTCTTTAATTATTATTGCTAACATTAACCCTTTCCCTGCTGGATTTGGCACAGGCATTGCTCTTTATGACATATCCGGTTGCCTCCAGCATGGAGAGAGTTAATAGTGTCCGAACATCGGTACGAAAAGCCCGTCATCTTCTAATGTCTGTATAAAAAGTAATTTATAAAATAATTGTACTTAAAGTGCCATAGAATAAGAAACATTGCGTAGCTCTTTTATAGTAAAATTTTTTTTTTTTCGAAAATAGGCCTTGGGCGTAAATTAGTTTCAACTAGGGCGATCAAGTAAAATAGCAATCCAATGAACTTCCGGGGGATGGCCAACTGGTACCTTCCGAACGCGCCGTGCGCGCTTACGGTATGCTTGTGTACACATCCTAGTCGAGATATAGTCAACACCTCTTCTCGAATAATCAGCGATGAATGGCTATTTTGTTATCTTTTAGAGTGTTACCACACCTTTATTAGATATACTTGCCACTACTATATATTTCCATCGGAACTTCCCCAGCGAAAAAAAATGTGAAGCCATAAATATTCTTTATGTACGACTGAACCGGCTACGTATTGGAGGTTTATTGGCAAACGTGGAGATCAGAATTCCCATCCCTTTTATAACGAAATTTGGCCGAATCTCGGTTGCAAACTGTATTTCATGATTCTACAGTCGTCTAGGCTTCAATTTTGCAACCAAATAAATACATTTTGATGACTATTTTTGCGGTAAGTACTGTGTATAATGCTATTATGCTTTATTATCTATGAATTCTATTTACTCCACTTAAGCCACTCACAGTGGTAGGTTGTACAAACATTATTGCATGACTTTAGTTTAACATCTTTACATCAGCTGTGTGTACAGACTCAACTATTGGAAGAGATTTACTACAGGCACTTGCCACTGGATAGTAACAATTATTATAAACATTAGTATTTGATAAAATAGTAATATTTGATATAATAACATGATAATATACTATAAGACTCTAATATAAAATTTTCACCCAGCCGTCTACTACTAACAAGCCTGTAATCGTGGCTGACAAAAACTGAAGAGAATAATTATTGCAGTTAAATAATTTGCGTTTTTCCGTAATAATTATGTCAGATAAATAAATGTACATTCTATACATACTTTTATACGGATAAATAATTACATTATTACTAAACAATACGTATCCACGTACATATTCCAGCATGTATCGATACCGCCATATTTGACTGGGTTGTGTCTACAGGCCAAAATAGGATGCGCATACGCATTGGTTTTGACGACATCGAGCTAGTTTAGCTATCCCCCAACTGACTCGCCACATTGTGCTCAATCAAAAAGGCACATTACCGTAAGTAAGCCCTGGGCTTAAATACGTGCAGTTCCGATAACAATATGTTACGGTTCAACGTACCTTCGTCCAATAATTCCAGGATACATATATCTCAATATCATATAATCTTGTGGACAGTTGTTCTGGTTCGTACCAATGTCAAAGTCTTCAAAGTTAAGCAAAATATTCGAGTCTGGCGGGCCCTATAACAAACAAATTGTTTTGTAATTTTTATCGCGAGATAAAAAAAAAAAATAAAAATAAAAAGAAGCAATACACAAATACAATAAAACATATCAAAATATTGAAAACCAGTGGGGCATGCGGAAAATGTAGCTTGTTGTCCAATATTCTTGTGTTGACATCAAATATACATACTTTCAGGTAAAATACACTTGACCATGAAATATGTCAACAAACCGAGAGTATCTGCCTGTAATATAAATAGTAATTGTTTATATATATATGTTTTAGATTAGTTATAATAGATTAGTTATAATACATTAGTATTGTCATTATTTTGCTAGCATGAACTTGAGACTTATTAATGTCAGCGCTATGAGTATACTTAAAGTGTGAAGTTTGGCGCTATATAAATGGACATATTATTAGTAATTGTTTATAGTCAATTTATCCTGCCGAAATAAAGTAACCAGTGAATGTCAGCGTGGTAAGGTTCATCATCACTGGTGTCACTAATAGTGTTCTTTACTACTAACCCAGCCTTAACCCTCTGCCTGCTGGAAGCAACCGGAGATGCCATAAAGAGCAGTGCCTGTGCCTAATCCAGCAGTTAGAGGGCTAATTGATACAACACAACCTATAGTTAGTAGCTCCAATGAATCGTTATTCTGTACCTTGATGAACCAGAAGCAATCTAAGGCAGGGCCGTACACGACTGGATGACCAGGAGAAGTGACCACTGTGTGCGAGTCATCCGACGACAATTTCAGAACACCACCACAGTCTGATAAGAAAATAAAAGAATAATAATTATTACATTAGCATGTCAATTATTACATTACACATGTCATTACTGTTCTGAATTATTTAACTAGTTGAATATCACTTTTCCGATATATATACTATGTTTAGCTATCGTCAAGATATTCATTATGTTACCTATGCAAGTTTTCAAAGTCTTGATAAACACTAGCACCATTTATTGTTATTAACACTGGGTTAGGCTCAGGCATTGCTCTTTATGGCATCTCCGTTTGCCTTCAGCATGAAGAGGGTTGATACAAGTTTGAATTCACCATTCTTTGTTGATGTTAAACAAATACTTAAGTTTTTGCTCGTCAGATACTAAAACCATTTACTCGTTTCATACAAATGGTATCACACTGAAGCTCGTTTAGTATGCTAGATCTCTATTTAGTGTGTACAAGGGCACAGTGAGAGTAAATGAAGGCGACTTAAAGTAAGTAAGGTAGTATAAACAAATCACTCTGGGAACTATTTCCAAGATGGCGGCACTTCCGGTCATTTCCAAGATGGCATATCCGAGTCACATTTTGAAAAACCTCCCGGAAGTACCGCCATTTTGAAAACCTGTCCGGAAGTACCGCAATTTCAAATGGATGTCCGGAAGTACCGCCATTTAAGCTTTTGACACCAGGATACAATGTTCAAACACTGTTCACAAATGATGGAACATTGTTGTCAAATGATGTCTGGGCATGTTCTAGAACAGAATATCCATAGAGATGTTGCATATAAGTACATTGGTAACAGATTCGTCGGAGGATTCTAGAAACAGGTCACGTGACTCCTCTGGCCGTAAAGTACATACAGCTGGATGGAACCAGTCAGAACCGGTTTAAATCAGTTGGCACGTGACACCATATAGTACCCTGCTTAGCCTGTCGACGCTCAGTTGTAGCTTGGAGACGAAGAGAGCAACATATCTGGAGCTCCGCTGCCTGTTATGGGAAGATTCTGATGGACTACAGTTTAATGCAATATGTGAACAACAACTCTTAAAAAACATATACCAAACAGATATACAAAATACTAAACTCGCTTCCATGTGATACCATTATTTATGAAATGAGTGAATGGTTTCGCTCGTCAGATACCAAAACGATTTTCATTACACGTAAGCGAGTTTAATATTGTATTTATTACACTACCATCCCTGACATGCAATTGACTCGCTGATTAACTTTATTGCAGTTCGTAAATATATATATATATATATATATATATATATATCGGAAGTGATATTACACTAGTTAGATAACTCAGAACGAACAGTTATGACATTGGTGATATCTCATCGGTAGTATATTATCCTAGAAATCTATAGTATGCCTATATATGAAACACGGGTCATTACTTTACATCCGTCAAATACATTTTAGCGTCGTTGCCATTCCTGATTTGCTTCCTAAAATCTATATGGACTCTTAAGTCTAAATAAAGCTTATCGAATACGACATTTCTTACTCGGAAATTTGGCGACAGCAATCGTAAACATAAATTGTCACAAATAAATTAAATCTTTCTGAAATTCTCACTATTACATTTTTTTTCTATTTTAAAAATATTTTCTAAAAACGGTGTATTTCGCTTACTTAACGACTTACTGTACCACGTACATCACGTAAAATTCTACAGATCATACAGCTGCGCATCTCCCATAGGGGAGAGTAGAACTTCGAGCTACGCATGACTCCATAGCGTGTTAGATCACGTGACATAGGCAAGACGACAGCTACGGTGGTGTCACGAATGCAATGAAGCAAATAACAGTGGAATGTAGTTCCACAATTTGACTTGAATGTGATTAATCATAAAACTAATAAGGGCATTTACATAGCTGGAATCCACAAACGAGCATGCTCAAAAGCAAAAACAGGTAGGGATGAATGAAACGATAGTAGCTAATATTAGTAGCCAACAGAAAAGTTTAGAGTTGTCGCTTGAAGGATGGTAGGGTGGGGGCAGATCTAAGAGAGAAAGGTAGTGAGTTCCATCTGGATGAAGCTAAAGCAGGGAACTTTGTCTCTCCAAAGGATTTGAGTAATGGCACATAAATCAATAACAATGATACCGTAATTTAATAAACGTGCAATGCTCAGACTGCTCATTCATAAAGACAAAGTTATTAGAACCGTGGTGTTCTAAGTGTTGTTGAACTTCATACAGGAAATTGCATAATGTACTATAGTACCAGACAAACCTTTATTACTTTTAGTGTAGTAACAGTAATTAAGTCTCTGTGTATTGACTTCTAAGAACTCTTTTATACTCAGCATACCTGTATGGGGGGAAAAAGACGGTTTATTAGGAGTTTACTTTTAGATACGTATAGATTATATACTAGTAGATACCTTAAATCCTTGAATACATTCGCTATTAATTTCGCTACGCTCTCAGACTAATATAAGTCAGAGGTGAAAAATAGTATGTTCATCTACCTACATCTAATATGATATTCGAACCTGTGAAATTACATTTTACTTTGTGTTAGAATTCTAATATTCCATATATATAGCTTCTGTCGTTAAATTCACATTAAGATGAAGTAATTGTTAGACAGCTAGCCTTCTTGCAGTTTACATTAGTTTAGAGCACGACTGGTATGTACATGTAGATGAATAACTGGTCCTTTGAATTATAATATCATGTACATTAATATTTATGGTAAAACCATTCTCACCCTGGACAGGTTGACATTGGCCGTTACCAGAACGTGGTAGTATAAAAGACTTCTCCACTGGTAGATCTAAATCAATATGGGTAAAGCCATCGCCGCGGCAGCAAAGTGTAAACTTGAATTTACCTAGCTTCGTCTCTTTAAAGTCTGAAACCATCAAAACACCCTAAATCAATTTCTCTCTCTCTCTCTCTCTCTCTCTCTCTCTCTCTCTCCCTCTCTCTCTCTCTCTCTCTCTCTCATACTTTAACAAACACTTACCATTGGGACATTTTGAAGACATTCTCCACAGACAATATGAACCTGCTTGCCAGACACGTCTTCCTTTTGTGTCCAACTTGCTATCTTTAATGCACAGTTGTATGTCTACGCTAGAATTGTCGCTGTCTGGCATATGGAAGCTCTCGCTCTTGTTAGAAAGTTTGAGGTTTGTTTTGTGTGTATTGGGCCTGAACTCGGGAGATGGACACCCCCCAGACGCTGACAATATGATGTAGGAACCAGCGGGCCAGACTGAACTGGGTACTGCAGAAGAAATAATACGAATGGGATGGCCTCCTCTGTATGAGTGAAACATGTGTTCATTATTGAAGAGCCAAGACCTATAGGCACGGCGTCTGTACCACAGCATGATCTTAATGCTACGAATCCGCACTATATATTGTAAATCATGAAGTATACGCGAGATAAAAATATCGTGACCCTCACATAAACGATATTAACCGATAAGTCCTTAATCGCGGTAGTCGCGTTAATAAGATGCTCGTGTACACTTCACAGTGTTAGACACTTAGGTTTTCTAACCACTGCCCACCCGGGCCAGTAACCTTTCAAATCTACTGACCCTGTTGAAAATCAGCTGGCCCTGAAGCCCAAAACAAGAATATGAGGGATAGTGGTAAACATAGGTTTATTTAGTTACGATCAATGTGCGCTTCGCACAAACACCGACTACAGACGATAGCCAATCAACAATCCGAATAGTTCGCCGGACCTTCTAAACGGTGCATTGACGGAATTGCACAAATCATATCCTAATGGTCCTTCCGTTCTACTTCCGTTTGTTGTTTACCAGTTGTTTAGACGGCGATTTCACGGATTCTATCAGTATCATCAGCTGATCATTGACAATATATTGTTTATGTGGACATATTTTTTATCATGGTCACTTAAAATGTAGCTGGCCCGACGGGACCTGAAGTTCATAAAACTGCTGGCCCGACGTGAAAATAACTGGCGTCTGGCCACCCGTCCAGCGGTAATTTCGAAGACTGACACTTCATGATTTACAGTTAATATAGAAGAGTTACAACTTTTAAGGGTATGTCTTGTACAACACTGAATTAATACTACGTCATTTACAAGCGTACCATCTTTAATGACAGTTGTACATCCGGTTCTGTAGTCGAGACCTGGTGGACAAATACACCGACACTTTTCCTCCACGTAGGACAGGTAGCCATCATTAACACACTCTATGTTGAAATCAGGACACTTCTGTGCTGCATAAACATTAACAATGACATCATTTAACCTGGTGTAATATAAGATACGCCTACTGGTTTCGGCAAGCGGGGTTACCCCTTTGGCCAAGTCGATTAAGCGTTGTTAGTTGGACGATATCGTTAGCAACATGCACTTTGAACGACACTTTCGTGCACATAATATAAAATGTTAGTTCAAGACAGCTCATATTAACAATGTAGATACGTACAACGATAACTTCCGGAACATAGCTCCTGTAAACGTACAACCAGGCCTGGCCAAATCTAGATTGAACCATGATCGACGAGACAAACCCTAGTGTAGCTGTACGACATTTGATGCGTTCATCAAGTATTCCTACTATTATACGATTATAACTCAAATAAGCGACTTACCTTTGCATTTATTTGTGACTGAAAGTTCATGCCACTCATAGAACATGTTGCCTCCCAGATTGTTTATGTGTGCAAGGTCTTTGAACAATATAGTCATCGCTGGCCACACATGGTCACGTATCTGCAAATCGCAGGACAAATATTGTGATCACATGTAAATTATTATTATAATTCTTTTTACATTCGGTCTTAGAGCCGCTTTCAAGATTATTTCACTTATATCAAAGCTTGTCGATTTAGGGCAGGAGGAAAACCCGCAACATCTATTGCACTGAATGTTTCAGTAAAATGCGATCGTCGGCTGGCACCGACCGGCCAAGGATGACAATTGCATTGCCACGGTACAGACAAGCAACCTATCATGGTGTCAGAAAGCTAACCTTTGTGAACATTGAAGCGGGTTCACGGGACGGGATTTGAACCCGGGCCTTTGGCTCTGAAGTATAAAACCTTCTACCATTGCGCTACCGCATGTATAAATTACAATTATGTTTAATATCGACTTCATATTCATATGAAGAAAAAATAAACGTTATGTTATCTATACATTGAAGTGTATTAAGGATTGGCTGCAATATATGTTATCTTCATCGAGGTATTAACAGTAATACCTATGAGCAAACTGTATTAATATGTTATGCTGTTCATACAAAAGTGTGCACATGCAGGGATTAATATTGGCACTAGTCTGTAGCCCGAGCCAAAATGCCCAATGCTGAATGTATCCTGAGGATTAGTGGGAATTGTTTAATTTTTTTACTTTTACTATATGTTATCATTATGAGGACTAGTGATCAAAACTGTTAGTGTTAACCCCTGCACATGCATAGTAGGATAACAATGATATCAAAACAAACCGGTGAGTATTTATATACACTGATTATCATTATGTACGCTCACCCTCAGTTCATAGTGCATAGTGCTGCTCATGTCGTAACGGTACCATAGAGAGTCAGGTGAACGCACATCGAAATTCCCAAGGTTGCCTGAAACATATGATGAATACCAGAATATCAGGGGTAAACATGACCAGCGTTCGTGGGGCGTACTATGTAGTTAAAGCAACCCTCTCACGGATATTTTGCCATGTGTATATTTTCTCTATATAAAATGTATACATGTATATTCAATATTAATTTGTTGAAATTTCACGTTCCTACTATGTACATTACAGATGGAATTATGTGTGTTTCCAAACTAGAGGGACAATTAATTTTTATACAAGATAACTCTAGTAGGCTTATATTGACATATATTTATTTCTAACAGTGTCAATGTATTCACATTCAAAGTATGTACATTTGATTTGTCAACACGGGCCTATTTGGGAACAAGGTACATTTTCAGCATGTCCCACTGGTTTTCAACATTTTAAGTGTATTTATCAGCGTACCGCACTCTCCTGCTAATGTGTGCCTGCTAATATATATATATATTAAAGAGCTTCCCCAAAAGCATGAAAAGTGTGTTATTTCTTTGAAAGCACAAGACGGTCATTTCCTGGAATAGCACTATCCTAAACTCTTTGGTCCAATATAACCACTACATAGATCTTCCTTGCCTCTTTCCAAACAATCTATTTACTATTTATTTTTAACAAACCAGAAGAGAGAACGTGCATTGAGTCCTTGAACTTCCGTCTACACAACTAGGATGCTTTGTTTTGTGGGTTATTACTGATGTTAGACGCAGTTTTAAGAATGGATGACATGCATTCTTTCAATGTATAGCTATTACATCGATTGTTTGGAAAGAGGCAAGGAAGATTTTTGGAAATTTCAATAACTTCGTTCATGGTTATCAGAGATGCAATTTAATTCAGAGGTATTTATGGTAAGGACTGCTCCCAAAGGAGCATGAAATGGTACCATTAAAACAACTACAGAACTTGACAATAAAATAGATATTCACATTTGACATTTCAGTCGAGTGTTGAGGGACCATCAAGTGTCCTCCCTTGTTATATAGATATTATATTGCGAGGCGAGGCTGACCTAGACTGGTAGCATGTTTCCTTTATATTAGTATTATTTTATTTATTTTATTTTTAACATGTTTTTTTCCACATAAATTACTTTCTTCTTGTTTTGTTTTTTATATCTAAAATATCTATATTTTTAAAATGTAAATTAAAAAAAATAAAATATATTCGATCACCGAACCCTTGTGCTTGGTCAGCTGGTTTCTCTCAACATTATGTTTGTATTGTTAATGCACTAATATCATCTTGAATATCCACATTTATTAGGAGAATATGTGAACCCAGTTTCACAAGAACATATTATTCTATGATATTCCGAAAGTTAAAAAAATGAAAAATTCTCTATTTTTAGAAAGTCATTGATGACAATCGTAATCGTAATCGTAAATTACAAAAACATCGGGAGGCTTATGTAAATGAACACAACTATAGTTGCACATACAGTGAAATGTTTTCAGACTCAATCTAATTTGCATAAAGTATTTGTATTAATATTCTCACTTGGGACTATATTTTGTTTGTTGATCCGCAACATTCCTCCGTTGTTAGGGGTGTTTTGGGCGTGGTAACCGCCCATGGAATGCATCAGCTCATGGAGGCAGACTTGCTGGAGGAAACGTGATAATGATTCAGTTATAAATGTGTGCAAGTACCAACGAAGAAGAAGAAGAAGAAGAAGAAGAAGAAGAGGAAGACGGAAGAAGAAGAATGAATGAATTATTGTTTTACGTCGCAGCGGGAATAGGCGATGACAGAAGAAGAAGACACATTATTTAACGATGGATATGTAAACAACAAAGAACGTTAGATCTGTAGTAGAGATATTATTCCGACAAATAAAAACAATATAAATGGATAACAAACATATTAAGATATATTGAGGGAATATTTTGTGTTAACAATTTTAACATCAGTGATGATACGTCCTAGGCTTTTCAAAGTGGCGATTTGCATCAAAGCTCAAATCAAATTAATATCAAATCTAGTTTCATTTCCTTTACTCAGTAATATCAAGATATATAACATAAATCATGGTCGGCTTAAGTGATATTCTTTCATTTAGTATTGGGGTTAACAAAATGTTATGGCCTGATGAAAGCTTTTGTATATGTTTCCTTTGAAGACACGGAATGAGTCAATATAGTGCACTGTATAGTAATGCTGTCTGATTGGACATTTATATATTATCTCATTTTAAAACGCCATGATTGATCAATGCTGAATTGGATGTACAAGCCATTCAAACGTTATGGCTAATCGAATTACGACAAAACGTTTTTCACCACTTTAGCGTAACATTTACGCTTTGATATACGTTTTTATTTTCCATGTTCAAAATGCTATTTTAAAGGCATACAATCACGTGTTTTGTTTGTTTGTAGTTTTACCTGAAAGTATGTACAATTGATTTGCCTACACACGTATATTTGGCGAAAAGCTACATTTTCCGCATGTCTCACTGGAAGAAGAAGAAACTGTATGTAACGTTGGATATATAAGATAGTTCACACCCCGAATAATTCCCTATACGTCAAAAACAACAAAACATTTGAACGCTCGATATGTAACCCAGGGTTGTGTCATCACACACATTCTTCAGCGACAATGAGACCAGTGTGAGATTCATTCAAACACGCACGGGGTATGAATGCAAAATTCCATAAGAAAACAGGAATCAGGATACCGTCTCTTAAAGTGGAAAGTTTATCACAATAGTGATATGGA
>JAUTBT010009141.1:0-24902 GCA_032361225.1 Lepetodrilus schrolli
GCATACTATTATTATTATTTCATCATCACAGTTTAATGGTCATACTATTATTATTTCATCATCACAGTTTAATGGGCATACTATTATTATTTCATCATCACAGTTTAATGGGCATGCATCACAGTTTAATGGGCATGCTATTATTATTTCATCATCACAGTTTAATGGGCATGCTATTATTATGTCATCATCACAGTTTAATGGGCATACTATTATTATTTCATAATCACAGTTTAATGGGCATGCTATTATTATGTCATCATCACAGTTTAATGGGCATACTATTATTATTTCATCATCACAGTTTAATGGGCATGCTATTATTATGTCATCATCACAGTTTAATGGGCATGCTATTAATATGTCATCATCACAGTTTAATGGGCATACTATTATTATTTCATCATCACAGTTTAATGGGCATGCTATTAATATGTCATCATCACAGTTTAATGGGCATGCTATTATTATTTCATCATCACCGTCATTGTCAAACAGACATACATATGGTACATACCATTGAACTCCGACATCTTGGCATGGTCATCGTTTATCACTGCCGTCTCAGGAAGAGCTTGTTTTACTTTCAAGTTGGTCTCCCTATTTATAAAACAAAACCCCACTCATTTAGACAACCGATTTAATTTTTACACAGTATTATAGCATTTACATAGTCAGTAAATATTCCATGTCAATTCTGCTTCATAGAGAAAAAAAACTGAATTCTAAATAAGGTCATACCAAGGGAGAGGTGGTGGGAGAGGTGGGGGGAGAGGTGGTTTGGAATTTAACATAGTGCTGCCATTACTGCAGCATTAGTGCATCATTAGTGCATCCATTAGTGCATCCATTAGTGCATCATTAGTGCAGTATTAGTGCATCCATTTGCAATGACAATGATTGAGAACATATTTAATAACATCATGATATTTTAATTACTGAATAATGTACCTCCAAAATCTTTTTCATTTTATTCATTCATCTGAATTCTATTCCTCAAAACTCTCTACAGTTTCAACATTCCATTATATCGATCGATATCTCATTGGAAGCCTTTCAACAGAATTAGAAGCCAAGTCTCAATCCGAAATGATAACACAAACAGTGGAAATATCACGACCAACTGCCAGCCATACCACACGGCCGTGCAGACCCGGCTGACCTAACAATCCAGTGTAATATCTGTCCCAGTTGGCAGGAGGAGATACAGCAGTTGTTATATTGATTGATTAACAAGACGATGTCATTACCCATCCAGCTCTGCCGTCTCAATGTAGCACAGACTGTTTGGTTCACTGGTAGATAACAGCATGAGATCGGCCTGAAAACAGAAGCACCGATTACCAGCATTTACACAAATTTACCAAAATAAGTCAAACAAAAATCAGTTAATATTCGGGAATTTATAGTCTGGATTTCAAGTACCTAGGACAGGATTTGTTATAGTGAAATCCACTAAGTACATGTAGTTATGAACCTGGATTGGGTGTTATTTGCGTCAGTCCATTAGCAAGCATCCTGTTAGTCAGCAGACAAATTGCATCATTTAACTGGTGAGTAGTCAGTGGGATTTATCAAAATAGCTGACTGATGAAGTGAAGGCTGGCCGTCTCATTTCACCAGGTGTGGAAGGCTCTTAAATTAAAGGTCATTTCAACATTTGACGTCGTTTATGAGTATTTTGCGATACAATAACTGAATGATAACCTAAAGTAAGTAAGCGTAAAGTAAGTAAGCGAGGCCACTCACAGCAATGAAGTCGTTATTCTTGAGTCTAATGATGTCGCCAACGACCACCGTGTGCCATCGAGCAGATACTATTTTGCCATCTCGTAAAACATCCGACTTCCTGTTGTTCACTAGTCCATCACTTCGGTGGCGTTTCTAGAACCAGCGAAATTAGCACAATTAGGACTTGAACGAAATTGCGGATTACATTTTTTACTTAATGACATAATGTTCTACATTCTAGGATAGGGTCAATATTGGGTTATTTTTCCATAACAATATATTACCGTATGTGAATTATTTACATCATATTTGATCCTCACTAATTTCAGGAATATACAATAGTCAACATGGACATTCATAGCCAAGTTTCCAAGACTTTAAAGCAAGTAAACTATTAGAATTATTTACATCATATTTGAACCTCACTAATTTCAGCAATATACAATAGTTAACGTTGACATTCATAGCCAAGTTTCCAAGACTTTAAAGCTAGTGAACTATTAGAATTGTAAATATATAATAAATGTTAACATATGTTTTATAAATGACATTAATTTTTAAACATCTGCTATTTTAGAATTTAAAGTATACACGCTGATAGAATCATCTGCCAGCTATCGTAGGATATGCTGATAATCCACAGACTGATCAAATTAGGGCCAATAACGTTTCTCTCGATTTCCCTGACAAATACGTTTAGCTGGGCAAATCAACATGCCCACACTTGAACGTGACCTAGACCTCCCAGCCAATGCAAATATCACATGCATCTTGCCCTCATTTGCATATAAATTGGTGGTCCTCACTGAGCATGTGTGATATCTCCGACTTGCCCGTCAACAAGATAGCATGCAGAGTACTGTGCGGAAATAGTTAAAACTTGATTAATATTTCAACCGGATTCTACTGAGAATATGCCTTTAAATTATTGATGGCCGCAGGTTTTCCGAGGGTAGTGGCTATGTAACAAGTTAAGCGAACAATCAGGACTCGATAGCTTATACTTTAATGCGGGGTTCCTATTGACCTAACTGAAATTAAGGTTATCCTGCTAGAAGTGCTATTCCCAAAGGCAGCTGTGTCAAAGGTCAGGGCCACTTTTTATGTGGTGCTCTTGCATGTCTGTTGATAGCGTTAAATTGATCACTATGATGTAATCGCCATGTAACCATTCGGCTGGAGTTCAGTAGCCGTAAATGATGTATTTTTAAAAATTTGTATTACATGTATTTGTATTCAATTTTTGAAAATATTTTAATCATGCTCAATTTCATTTAAATTAAATATCCTTAAACATTGCTTCAGGTAAAATAATTCTGCAAAATCGTTCAAAACTGATGATAGATGTGAATTGAAAATTAATAGTTTCATCAGCTCTTTCTGTCAGGCTTTTGGCTTCCAATAAGAATTCTAAAGTATTGTTTGATCTTGGAGTCACTATTTACAGAAATGCAATTCAGCATTTTAAAGGCTGCCAATAATATTGGCAATAATTCTGGCTTGAATGCAACTATGTTGAAAAGTTCAAGGCTACAATATTTTAGGTATGAGCAAGCAAGCTGGAGTTTAGTATCATTTTACACAATTCAGATATACATACACAAAAAGTCAGATACATATTTTCAAACTGGGATGAGCTACATAGACTGTCACATACAGAAGTCAATATAATCCCTACTTACAAGAAGCTGTACTCCTGAGTAATGGTCTAAACCAATAATTTTAATGGATTAATAGATTTGACATTACATCACTTTTTATCTACTTCCAAGTACATAGAATGTATACATAGAATTTTGAAAGAATTCTTATTTCTGAAGCATTTTTATTTCCATTTTTTCTCTCTCCATGGGCACTATTTTTCGCAGACATCAACGAGACTTACAAAGTCGTCGACAGCGTCCTTGATGGCCGTGACGATAAGTACAGCGACAAGCGGGATAACTGTGGTAAGAGGTGTGAGAGAAGAGATGACGGGCATCAGCTGTAGAAACACACAACCATACAGGAGATAGATGCCCACTACAGACTGGTGGGATGGAAGAGGGAACAGTGCACACACGCACACATCATACACACATGTGCATGTGCGCACTGGCTGAACTCGTTGAACCACGGGAAGCTGAGGTGATGAAATATTCCCAGAATTAAAATAATGAAGTAATGAACGTAGGTAGAGGCTGACTGCAAGAAATGTTTGTCAAGTGGCCGGAATATTTATAAGATGAAAAAATATTGAGCTCGATAGCATGGTTCAATACAGTAAAATGTTAAATGTTCATTTTATTTATTCCTTGCAATAGCCTTTATCCACTCAAAAACTAAAAATCTACAAAATGTTCTTGTAATTAACCCTCATCCTGTTGGAGACAAGCAGGGAGAAGGCTTAAAACAAGCAAAAAGCAGAACCTTGATGACATGAACACTTGCCATCTTCCACAAAGCCGTCGATGAAATCCAGTCTAAAATTCCACAGTATCAATTAGATAACAAATACGAAGGCATCGATCCAATGATTAACCTTATTGCTGCTGAAAAGCAATCTGAGCTGCCACATACAGCGAGTATTTTTAATAATTCAGCAGAGAGAAGGTCCATTGTGTTCAAATGGCAAACATCCATATATAAAGCCCCATCTTGAGCACCGAGGTAATGAACAGCAATTTCCAGGACATTTGTAGTCTGAAAATGCTGAAAGAAATCTAGAATGAAGCAGTTGAATGTAAGGGATATAGTGCTGGAATCAATGTCTCTGAATGCGGATCAAATTCAAGGATTCTGATGCATATTGCTCATAATTAATTATACCTTCAGACTGAGACATTAATTTCAGAACTTTTTTCCAGGGAAAACTAAACAGTAGTAAAATAAACCTTAACATCTAGGAACTGAAACAAGCTTGACATTGTATATATCATATAAATTGGGAATTACAACTTTTAAAAATGTGTGTTAATTTTTTATTTTTTTTATTTTATTAGAATCACATGTTTCATATAATATTAATTTTTAATATCAATGTAAAGCTTGCGTGCTGTAAATTAAATTAAATATGAAATGAAAAGAAATGCATACTATATGTATATGTGTGCCACCTAAAGCTAGGTGGACCAATGAAAAGCCACACATCAGATAGGAAGACACACGGAGATTACCAGGAACCAAGCTGATTGGTCTTCAACTGTACATGCACAACTTACGACATCATCAGAGGCGTCTTTCACACCGGTAATTGTAAACACGAACACCAGCGGAATTATAGTTGTAAACATGGTAAGGGACGAAATGGCTGGAATCATCTAATTAGAAAAAAATATGCAAAATATGATAGTTTGCTTCGTGTTAAAAATAATTTTTAAAATGCAAATTAAAAAAAAAAAAGAGTTCACATTTGAGCTCAGTCAAATATTCTGATTCAACATTGCTACAATTAAAGTGAGTGATTATGGAGTATAATGTTGCTTCGGGAATCTTTCACCATTTGCAACAACAATTAAATTTGAAGATATACTTGTAAAGTAAAGGATTTTTTTTTTTTAAATGGCTTTCTCTTTGTGCCAATCAAATTTAAATATATGACTACTAGTACTACAAATACATACAAATAGCTCAGCCTAAATTCTAATCCAACATCACCTAAATGCATAAAGACATTGATTGACACAAAACAACAGAAATGTGGCTGAACCAACTCTCCATACCCAATGCAACTCTCCAATTGCGCGTTTGATATATAATATCATAAGAGCTAGTCAAAAATACAATTAACGTTCATGTAAGCATTAATAGAACAGTCAGGGGGAAAATCAATGCAGACTTCTTCAGATGTTACTACAAGAGGCTAATAGCACAATGTATAATCATCAAAGAAAACAAAGAGTCTAGAGTGCTATGACCGTATTCCAGGTCAAAATACAAGTCATTAATCACGACATAGCTTGTAGTTAAATCTAGAAAACATAATAATGTCTCCAGTATTTCCCAATGCTATTTTAATGGGTTCTTGAGTTGCGTGCATTGAAAGCTGCTCAAATAAAGCACTACGGCTGACACAGACAATGTTAGACTGGTTTTCATGGAAACAATCACGATAATGAGGTTGGATAGTCGTAAATAGCAAAACCATCTCTTTAAGATGTCTGCAATGTTTGTAATAATATCCTAAATGGCTTTTGAGGCCTCATTTTGAAACAATTCTTGGACAAATGGATGGGTCCATCAAAAACATCATGGTATACAAGATGGTGTTTTTGTTGGTTTGAATTGGGGTTTAGAGTCCCTTTCCAGATTCTTTCACTCATATCACGACATCCAAAATATATTATGATTCTAGTGATTTGATTGGCTGATATGTGTCCTGGAAAAACTTGTACACCCCGGTTTGGCCGTAGTTAAAAGTTGTGACCTCATGAATACTGTGACATCATGACAGCTGCCCTCGACTCGTACTATAGAAATACATTTTGCAGGAATATTCACAAGTTCATTTTCTTAAAAGTATGCCGTAGATCTATTACGATTTTGGACAAATTCGTTACCAGCATGATTTTGGGGCATAAAGGTTTTTACAAGCTGAGATTTCTCTTACATCCCTCAACCTTTGGTCTCGGTGTATACGAGAAATTTTGGCTTGTAAAAATCTGTACACCCGGAAATCACGCTGGTACTAATAAAACTGTAAACACAAATGGTGGTATAAATACAAAGGTGGTACATCATATAATTAATTTCCTTGGTTGAAACATAAAATGTATCTGATATTGTAATGGTGTGATACCTAGGAACAAAACAAAAATAGAAGAAATTAGTTTACATCGATCATAATGAATGATCACAATTTCCTTGAATGTCTGAAACTGAAAAGTCATGATGGCAGGTCAAAGAAAAACACATAAAAATGTACCCACAGCAAAAACCTTAAAACAGAATATATGTGTGATAAAAGTATCGTCAACATCACAAAATCATACCAGTATGAGCCCTGCAATTATTTTATCGGTGACAAAATTACATATCACTTTGGTATCAGATACTGCAAGGAATAATGTGCCTGAAATAGGAGCACACCCCAGGTGTCATTGAAGCGAGTGTACATTAGGATCACATTACATCCATTCCTGAACAGCCCCAGCCACACCCACAACATTTAGGTTCCACCTGCGCTAAGCCCAGGAAACTCCAATCACGATACTGCCAAACCCTCACGGCTGCTAAATGCTGATGTCCTGTTAATTAACTACATATGACATTCTATAATCATTGGGATTGGGATATTTTTCTGAAAAACATAACTGGCTTAATTATTTATGAAACATTTCTACTGTGTTAGTGATGACCAATCTTGTGGAGGTACAATAGGTTTGTTTCTTGTTACCATGGCTATATTTATCAGAGAAAGAATAGCGCGTATAAGTGGGTCAAATTCTATTTTTAGACATATCATGTTTAAAGATTCTGGTGATAACCTACACGGTGACATGGTTGTTGTTTTATTTATGTACCTTACATTGTATCCAGATCTATCATGTGTGTAACGGGCTGAACATGATTCATCTCAGAATTGAAGAGAAATTTAAGCACACAATCCATAAATAACAGCGTATTAAGATTTTATCTGGAGTATAGTCAACCCAAGGCCTAGTACTTGTGTTTGGCTATCCACCGGAACATGGTAAATTCTTGGAAATTCTTGGAAATTCTAAAAATATGCCTGACCTACTTATGCACCCAATAGCCTTCAAGTCAATATTTCTTCCTATCTTATCATAGCAAAAGCCGAACAACAAAGTTTGAATGTTCGGCAAGAAGGATGGCATTGAGATCAGAACTATGTTCCAAAAGATGAGACCAGGCCCTGAGATTACGAAATATTAGTGAGTACGATTCCATGCCAAATTCAAAGTTTTGTTCACAAATCCCCATATAAAAGCATGAGCATGAGCTTGAGCATGAAATTGTACTAAAAAGGTTTCATAATCTTGGGGCCAGATTTAACCCTCTACACAATGACAAGACTTGTTCCTCCTGACAAAGAGATCAGGGACATATTCCATAGAACAACTGTAGCCCTACGAGAGTCACAACACTATAAACATGCAGCCAGTTGCAGTTCTGATAATGCTACTATCATTCTGTGGAACAAAACCCCAGATCTGATCCATCCCCTCACAGAAATAACATAGAGATTGCAAATTAACCACCAGCCAGAACCATTTTGTAGAAAATATATGTCAATGGTTTTACATTTTCTACATTTTAAAAGTCAACCTTCAACCCTTCTACTCATGACAAGCTCTAGCACAATCCAATCTTCAAACCGTCTGATTTGTCCTGTTCGTTCTAGCCAACCATTAACCCTTCTGATCACACCTTTGATCACTCTGACCAACCTCTAACCTCCTCTGGTATAGTTCAACTCTTTGGTCCTAGATCTAACCAACCTTCAACCCTTCTGTTCTAATACAATCCCTCTGCTATAGTTCTAGCCAACTGTCATCCCTTCTGCAATAGTTCTAGCCACCCTTCAACTCTTCTGGCAATGGTTAGCTCCAGCAATAGCTTCAGTCCTAGCTCCAGTTCTAGCCCACGTACCTGTAAGATGAGCAGTCCCAGGAAGTAAGCATTGGCCAATCGCTGGAACTGCTCAAAGAGGTTCTTTGGCAGGAACGTGAGGACATTGTACTTGGACGTCGAGATGTAGTTGTTCTGTAAAAATACACACATAAGACTTGGGTCAATACTTAGCAGTTTAATCTAAAACAATAAACCCATGCCAATCTGATCGATTAAATGTCAACAATTCCAAAAGAGGAGATAACGGTATTATTAATATGTTTACCATTTGTGTGTCATTAATACATTCATGTAATCATACTAATACATGTACCAGAATGAAGGGACTAGTGCCAGCCCTGAAAATGTATACTTACTGCATATTCGAATTGAGCATTGAATTCTGCATCATTTGCTTTGATGGTTCTTTCAATTTCTGAAACAGAATATCACAAAATAAAAACAAAATATTATATTGATAAAATATTTATAACATAACCTATGTTAAACCAAAACAACAACTACTATCAATTATGAACATTGTAGAATTCTGTTTCACATTATGACTTTATGTTGGAGATATCCATTTGTATTTCATTCCACAACCAAAGCTGTCTATCTGGGCCCAAAACCATAGCTGTCGGTGCTCAGTCAACGGACATCATTTCTCAAGAGATTAATGACCACATCATGATTAATTCACAAAGAAATATAAATCAAGTAACAGACTTCAAAACCTCTATTAGTATAATTAGGATCAACAAAGGCTATCGAATGACTGGTTTACAAATTATATCCAGAACAGCAGTTTTTGCATAATAATGTTTTGCATCGAATGTCATTTTGACAATGAACAAATACAGGCAACACATTAGAAAGAAATCAGTCAAACTGAGCTATAGCGTTGTTTTCAGTTTGATGATTTATGCTCCATCATGCTCATTTTCCCTATTAAATTCCACCAAGGATATTAATTATTTGTGTGTTTTAATTATACTATTTCTAAAATAGATGCATTAAAATAGATGTAATAAAGACATTTACTGTAAAAAAAAAGAGAAGTAATATATTCAATTTGTCATACATAGAAGATGTATTAAACCCTGTCCTTGCTCACTGACTGATCACAGGCACTGTTCTGTGAGGCATCTCTGGTTGCCTCCTGCATGCAAAAGGTTAAAAATATCAATCTATTTAAAAGGTGCAGAAATTTAATGGTGGTTTTATACCCATGTCTTCCTTAATTACACAGACAGAAGAATGAGGAGATGGATTGGACAGAGGTTTCTCAAACAGATAAAACTCCAGGAACCTGTGGACAGGATGGACTATGATATGCCATGGTCTGTGGTGGTCTGGAGGAATGGAGATGGAACCAACTGACCTCTGTGTCTAGAGAAGGTGTGTAATGCCAGAACCATACCATAATACAGAGATGAGATGAACTTGACTTTAAGGTTCAACTTTCCACTGGAGCAATTTCATTCTATTGGATGGCAATGATGATAGTGGTCTAGACAGCAAACAATCAACAGAACTGACTGATTAGAGATCAGTATTGAAGTAAATCAAAGATGCTTGAGGACACTTTACCATGTTCTGAAATCACAGCAAAAGCTTCCCGTCCAATGATACGTCCCTATTTTAAAAAATATTTAAATTTTGTTTTATTGGCTTTTAAGTCGCTTTCAAGATTCTTTCACTTATATCACGACTTGTCAGTTTAGGGCAGGAGGAAACTCACAACATCCGTAGCGCTGAATGTTGCAGTAAACCTGCGAGCACCGGCTGGTACTGACAAGACCAAGGATGATAACTGCATTGCCACTTTACAGACATCTCATCCTATCAATATCGCGTCGGAAAGGTAACTTTCATGGTAATAACAAACTGATTATATTAGTGGTAATAACAAACTGATTATATTAGTAATACAAGGGTATTTGCCGATCAATGGTGTGCCAAGAGTTTACTTTATTTTCACATAATTGAAACTATCACTATAATGTCACCTAAGAGTCTTAGAGAGTCAAAGTAAATAATTTGTAGTTATATATACTAGTATATTATTTATATTTTTCATTACATATGAAAGGAGCCACTAATTGATTTACCCTGTTCTTCAGAAATGATAAATCTCAACTGTTCAAGGTGGATTTTTTAAATAGGACCTTTGGGGTAAGAATAAGGTGCTACACAAACTAGAAGAGTGCTATCAAGTACTGCACCTACTCTGTATGCGGGAGTCCATTCTGGATTCAACAGGAGCATAGTCAGGGTCCAAAACCTCAGCCAACTTGGAATCAAACCTGTTTCAAGCAGAATAGTGCATAATATGAACAGGTTTCGGTTTTGCTTAAAAATAAAAGGATGTGTTTAAAATCCCCATCTAATAAAAATTGGGTCCCAAGATTACGAAACCTTTTTGAGTATGATTCCATGTTCAACTCAAAAGTTTGTTCACAAATCCCCATACAAAATTTGAGTTGGTTAAATTGCTTTGGAATCTTGGGTCTAGATGTTATAATATTTACACTTGGATGAATTAGTGCTTTAAGTCACTGCAGGAATATTTCATCCATACACTTGGAACATGGCATCTGGGCAACAATGACAACTATTCTATGCTGCATTTTCAACATAACTGATAACTGCACCGTTTTTAACTAGCAAAGTGGCACTGATGCAATATAGCTGACTCAGAGATATAGACATGTATGAAATCAGTTTTAATGAACATTTACTTTGAGAAGAGCCACTGAAGCAGCCGGATGCGAGGTTCCCCTGGTTGAAAGAGTAGCTCTGTGACCCATGATTCATCAACGCCAGCTGTGTATGGACAGCCAAGTTGCTAAAAACAATACAGTATTGTTTCTAATTACATAGTCGCAATGACTATTAAAGAGGCAAGATCATACTTGCAAGTATTTAATATATATTTTTGTATATATTTTATTTTTATAATTAATATTATTACGTAGGTAATAAAACAAATGAAAAAGAATCTATCCAAACTGTAAAACACTGTATTGCCAATGGAAAGGAGGTCTTTCACAATAGTGTTCTGTTTTAAATATAGACTATTCAGCACGGACCTCAGAGAAGACCATCTATGCACTCGAGTCCGAGGCAGTCCTGCATAGGCCTGTGTTGGGTCTGTTTCATGAAACCGTTTAATCCCTGTATACTGCCCTATCACAGATAAAACCCAAGATGTGGTTTCTTTCATCATGCACATGTCATTCAAGAGATCAATGACAACAGCTCACATCAAACACCGATAGATCCACTTGTCGATAGATTAACCAGAAAGACATTGTAATGTATCATGAGCTCAATTGTTGTTCTTACAAAGTAATTTAACCAGCTGGTAGAAAAAACACTACCAATGTGAATGCAAATCTTGGTTTCTGTGTACACAGAAACCTGTGATGTCACAACATCTGGTGTGCCCACCCTTGGGGGGGGGGGGGGGGGGAAAGGTGTTTTTGGATAGTAAATACATATATTTCTCGATGACTAAAAAAATCTGGAAAAAGGCCCACATGTCGGGGAAAGATTGTTCTTTAAGAATATGCAATACTATAACCTCGATAGTGACCATTATTCCCTATGCAAGTGTAGCAGCACTTTGTTGGGGAGGTATGATCTTGCCTCTTTAATACAGAATCTATTTTAAGGGGATAATATGATACTGCAGAACAATGCAGTATAGACCTATGTTTTTCATTCTTATCTTCGCGCTGTATCTACGTAATCTCTGATCTCTACCACATGACCTAACAAATGAAACCAGGTAAATTAATAATTATGTTAACTGCATCCAGCCCCGAGATTACAAAACATTTTCAGTATGATTTCATGCTACATGCTAGTTGAGCATGAAAATGTACTCAGAAAAGTTTTGTAATCTCAGGGCCTGATGTTAAAAATGACCATCATTTAAAAATATGATTGACAATTAAATATGTAAACACATTGTGATTGTACGCCTTTAAAGAATGTTTCACTTCTATTATTGTCTTTTACTGTCATCAACAACATGCATTCTATAATATTAGTTGGCCCTGTTTATGGCCGGGTAGTGACTGCATTATCACTACCCAGCCATAAACACGGGCCAATAGTATTAGTAGATCAGTTGTAAATCTACACTACAGAAGTTTGCATTGATACTGAAAAACTAGTAATCTGGACAATGAACTCTAGAAGCAACGTTCACCAGTGCTACATTAATAATGCTTAGAGTCTAAGTTAGACAAAATAGAACATCGATCGATCAAGTTATAACTTGCATGTCTTTTCAGACAAGAAAGAAATGTTCGAAGCTTCATAAATAATGCAAAATAAGATTAAAATGTGATGCCAATTAAATATAGGCGATAAAGTAATCCCACACCACACGGCAAACACGCAGATTCTGAGTTACTGACGTCAAGTTTACGCTTAAAACATTTCCCCAACTTGGCTGTCTTCGAACTTGCCGCCATGTTGATGGTTGACAACCGGAAATGGAGAAAAATAACGAAAAGAAATGAACACAGATTCATAAAAATAGATATTTACACGTACACTTGTGTATCTAGAAACGGACGCATAATTTAAATATAAAATGGACGCACATTAATTATGACATATACAAATATTGCATATCAGTTTTCAATACCGGCAATTATTAGATTTTACGTAGATTAAATGGGTGAATAGCACGTAAAATATCCAGAATATTGTACAAACAATATGAAGAGGTGATACAGTATCCGTTTTAGTAAATTTGTAGTTGAACCAAATTACTTTGAATAATTATAATAAAATGTTATATGATCTATATAAAATTCTGGTAAACTGAAATTTCATCTGTGACCTGTTTCTCATTTAACTTTTCATAATAATACTCTATTATATTATGCTGTATATCTAAAAAAAACATTAAAAAAACCACAATTTATATTTTTGTTTTATGTGCTTTTCCCGAGAAATTCTTCGTTATTCAACACTCTGATTACCTTATGATGAAAACTTTAACACAAAAATTATGTCTTATTTTTCAATATTTTATTAATTGTAATCAATTGCATAGCAGTACAAAACATTTGTTTCCCATGTATATGGATGCTTGTGACAATATGTAACACAGAGATTATTATTTGTGTGGCCATATACTGATCAAACATAATTAAACAGTTGAATCTCAATTATTTCTATGCATAAACATTTCTATGCATAAGCTGAGTGTATAATAATAATAATAATAATAACAACAATAACAACAACAATAATAATGTTGTTTTACGTCAAATCAAAATGATTCTGGTAGTAGTAGTATTGTTATTATTACCCGAATCATTAAAGATGAGGAAACAGATGCATGATATACATCCATGTAGTAGTTGAAAGACCAGTGGGTGAAAACAAAGCTTACAAGATTTAGATAACATGATACAACATAATCAGTGATAATTAACTTGTACCATCCGTACTGTATAGTCAACAGTGCTACTGTTAAGTGATATCAACATCTAATGCAGCCCAGAAAACTGCTAGTAAATTTGTATTAAAAGAGCAACAATTATCAGAAATGTGTGCTGCTATGCACATTCTGATATACTAGTATTTTTTATTTTTATTTTTTAATTGGGGTTTTAAGTCGCTTTCAAGATTCTTTCACTTTTATCACGACTTGTCAGTTTAGGGCAGTAGGAAACCCGCAACATATTGCGTCAGAAAGGTAACTTTCGCAAACATTGATGCCGGGCCCCGGGCTGGGATTTGAACCTGGAACCTTGGCTCCGAAGTCCAACTGTTACATACATATGAGTAATAGAAACTAGGAGTACCGACACAAAGGAATCCAATTTTCTGTATTTTTATCTTTTCTTATTTTTTTTTTATGACTTGATCATACAACCGATTTTCATGATTACAAGCATTTCGCTCAAGTCATGACTAGTCAATTTATGACAGGAGAAAACCTGCAACATATGTAACACACAGTGTTGCAGTAAATCTGAAAGCACCAGCTAACAATCCAAAGTTCACTACTGAATTTCAAACACTGTATCTTATGATAATTTCACAAAAGTCAGTTGCCAAATTGATGTTGATATTGATGCCAAATTTCTCTAAAGTGTGTTCCAACTTGAGACCTTTGAAGTGTGACCGTCTACCACTGCAGTACCAACCACCCCAATGACCATGTTTATTTGGTAGATAATATAGTGATATCATACAATATGGTTGAGCTTGGTAAGTTTTCTGAAAGTTATATGTGGAATGATTTGCTGATTGAGGCGGACTATATTCATCGTTTGGCACAAAATAATCTATTGAGAACATGAGAAGTAAAAATAAAACTATGGAAAATTTCAAAATAATGTACAATGATCTGTGGAATGTGTTAGATAACAGCTAAAGCAGAGAAATCCATTTCCCACAACTACATCCATTGATGAAAGTGAATTGTTGATCACCTCCACTGGTAGTTAGTACCTCAACAATAGCTGGTGAAACCATCCATTCAGTAATCTCAAGTCTAATACATGCCTTATTATATGAAGTGAATAACTGCCTATACACATACATGTAGACAAGTCCACATCAAGAAAAATAAACAACTAACATACATGTACATCAAACTTATCAGTAATGGTATTACAATCATTGTGATCAATAAATCAATGTGTTGGTCTTATTCAATCATCTCCATAACCAGATGGTATGCATGATTAAAATACAAAAATTATCAAAAAGTATATTGGAAAACAATCACATACAGTGTACCCTCGATATAACGCCGTTCCATGGACCGCATTTGGATAACCACAGGGTTACGGTTGGATCCCATTTTACCAGTAATGTCCCATTAAATATTCATCTCTTTATGCATTCATAGGTCATATTATATATATATATATATATATATTGTTCATCCATATACATGTATCCATATGTGACGTGATGTTTAAGAAAATAAAGGTACACGTAAACTTGCTTGCAGTAAGAAGCTTGCAGTAAGAAATAATCACCTAAATTAAAAATAATACTGAGCAATATTTGCACCAGTTAACAAATGGCATTTACTGTAAAACACTTAAATTACGCGGACACAAATTATCCGCAAACATTAAACTTGACTATAATTTGGCGCAAATTATCTTTGTGCGTAATATAAGTCTGCATCTAATGTAAGTGTTTTACAGTATTCCTTTCTTGGAACCATGTCTGTATGCATCATATTTCATAGCACCTTCTCACAATATGACTTCTGACTGGACAACATTTACAACTTATTGCATCGACGTCGGTCAATAGTTTACTACGAATTGTCATCATTGTCATCAATGCAGTCGTCTACTGCAACTTCTGCAGGAATGGTGTACGCGCGTCTTCGTATCCCCATGCTCCAAGAGAAGGTCAGACCTCGACCTATTTCCCTCACCTCGCGAACAAACAGCGGAAATATACATACACCCGTCAGGAACGTCTGTGGAAACAAACAGAATATGTGAGAATTCCATTATTGTCAACCATGAGAAAGATTATCTGCCTTTTTGATTTTTAACTGGTTCACAGTGAGTGAGCGAGTTATTGTTTTAAGTTGCAGTGGGAATCTTGCACCCATATAGGACAATAACTGGTTTAGAGCTGGCTGCCTTCAATCTTATTTCAACCATACTGTGGCTTATAAGAAAGAAACCTGCAACACTGGAAGTGCTTAGTGTTGCAGTAACCCAATAAGTACCAGCTGGTACCAGGATGGTAACAACACTAACCGTACAGAGAGCACATTATATCATGGTCACTTTGGAAAGTTAATTTCCATGCACATTGATGTTGGGTCTGTAGGGAGGGTTCGAACTCAGGATATTTAAGTCTTCGATCTACCACTGAACTACTCCCTGTCGCTAGTGAGTCAATAATGTTGTCATGGTTACACACACACACTCACACACATGCACACACGCACACACACACACACACACACACACACACTGAGATATAATTTTAATGCAATGAAGCTAATCTTGAGGCCTAATCTGTAGAAACCTGACCATAACCATTGACCACAATTATAATCTATACACTAGTCTTATGATAAGATACTGGAAGGACATACACAGTTGCCAGAATCAAAAGAATATTGATTAATTTGACCATGCAGATCAATATTTGTGCTGGTATTGGTTTTATGCCAAGTCTGGAGAATCTGTGGATTACAACATACTGATATCATGAAGAGGTAGAACACAGACTGCCATCCCAGGGCTTGCTGGATTACTGGGACCAATATCTAGAATAGAAATCAGAGTAACAATGTCAACTGACGGAATGGAAACAAGAGCAACAATGTTAACTGATGCAATGGAAACAAGAGCAACAATGTTAACTGATGAAATAGATATATGAGTAACAATGTTAATTGATGGAATGGAAACAAGAGCAACAATGTTAACTGATGGAATAGATATATGAGTAACAATGTTAATTGATGGAATGGAAACAAGAGCAACAATGTTAACTGATGGAATGGAAACAAGAGCAACAATGTTAACTGATGGAATGGGTATATGAGTAACAATGTTAATTGATGGAATGGAAACAAGAGCAACAATGTTAACTGATGAATGGAAACAGAGCAAAAATATTAACTGATGGAATAGATATATGAGTAACAATGTTAATTGATGGAATGGAAACAAGAGCAACAATGTTAACTGATGAATGGAAACAAGAGCAACAATGTTAACTGATGGAATAGATATACGAGTAACAATGTTAATTGATGGAATGGAAACAAGAGCAACAATGTCAACTGATGCAATGGAAACAAGAGCAACAATGTTAACTGATGGAATAGATATATGAGTAATAATGTTAATTGATGGAATGGAAACAAGAGCAACACTGTTAACTGATGGAATGGGTATATGAGTAACAATGTTAACTGATGGAATGGAAACAAGAACAATAATATTAACTGATGGAAGATAAACAGTAGTTTGTAAAATGGACAGAAGTTTGTAAATGGACAGCAATTTGTAAATGGAGAGCAGTTTGTCAAATGTAAAGCAGAAGATGGACAGCAGGAGAAGATGGACATCAGGAGAAGATGGACAGACAGCAGGAGAAGATGGACAGCAAGAGAAGGTGGACAGCAGGAGAAGGTGGTTACCTGTCCGATGGCGGCGCCCACACTTCCTGTACCGTCAATGATGCCGGTCACTGTGGCCAGAGCCTCCTGGTTGCCCTGGACGGGCCCCTGGTGACCTGATGACAGTGGTCAATGGTCAGTACACATGGTACATGTACTATCAGTTCACAAATTCCCATACAAATTTAGCTTGTACCATGAAATCGCACTAAAAATGTTTTGTACTCTTGGGGCCAGGCCGTGTAAGGCATTGCAATACCAGGTTGTATAAAATATTGCAATACCTTGCAGGCATATCCATAACTCAGGACATTTGCAATATCCAATAAATGATGTACTGCTTCACTAAAACATATTCCCTTCACTCAAAGCTTAGTAAATGTAACAAGACTACTGCCAATCCTGGGATTTGAACCAGAGTTGCTGGATTATGTTTGACAGACTTAGCTAAAGGGTTAACCAACTGGCCGAGACCAGTAGGAGTATCTTATTTCACACCCAGCTACACATACATAATTAAATATAAAGTACATAGGTAATTCAATCTTACAGTCTGTTGAAATGGACAGAGGACTGGGTTATTAATTACCTAAATCTGCCGCCACGGCAGCACTGACCAAATTAGCAACACCGCCGATGAAGAATCCTGTGACAGCCATCAGGAATGAATTCATGGTCAGGTTGGCGGGGGAATCTATAAGAAGTATGACAAATTAGTAAACAAGATTATCCCCAAATATGTGATGATTCTAGCGATTTGATTGGTTGAGGTGTCCCATAAAGTCGTACACCCAGGTCTGGCTGTAGTTAAAAGTTGTGACCTCATTAATGACTGACATCATTGCGGCTGTCCTGGACTTGCAAATTCGCTTCCTTAAAAGTGTGGAGCTATTACGATTTTGTTTCCAGTGTGATTTCCATAGCATACAGGCTTTTATAAGCTGTAATTTCTCGTACATTTAAACATTAGACATTTTACTGAATTTTCAGCTTGTAAAATAAATAAATAAAATAAATTGACTCTGATGTCTTTGGCAAGGATATTTCTTTAACACAAATTCCACATAATTTGTGCGATCATCACACAGAAAGAGGATACATGTATGTAAACATAACATATCTCTCTGAACTAATTTCAGCCTATGATCCCCTCAGAACTCTCCGATCTCAAAACCAATGCCTACTGACAGTTCCTAAGATGAAACTAAAGTCTTTCGGCCAACGAGCAATTAGTTATGTAGCAGCGACACTGTGGAATTCTCTTCCATATGCCATTAAATAATCCCCATCCTTAATACGTTTCATATCTGCTCTTAAGACCCACTATTCTGGCTTTAATACAACTGACTTCTATATCCCTGTATATTACTGTAATTTAGTTTTTAAGTTAACATGTATATATTATGTAGCGCTATGAGCATGCACCAGTGGGAGGATATGGCGCGGTATAAATAGCCATTATTATTATTATTATTATTAACAAAGGAACGTTAGCCAGAAGCTTTCAGATTCAACCTACAATTACATACTGAGAGTTCTGTACATAAAATACCGATAGTTGTGTATAAACAGTCGTGTTAAGGATAGCACTTACTTCCATAGAGAAACAGTGCAGGAATGGCCAGTATTAACATAGGGATTATGACGATGGTCCGTCTGGCACAACGATCCTGCAGAGAGAAGACAATCAAGCTATGACACTTTTACATGCTACATCGTGACTGTGAAGGGGTCCGCTGTGAAGAGCCATATTTTTAAAAACACCATCTTATTCTTAAGGATGTACAGTAAATATTTTTGTATTTATGTATTATTATTTTATTTTTTAAATTTGGGTTTAGATCCGCTTTCACGGTTCTCTCACTTGAATCAAGGCGTGTCGGTTTTAGTGCAGGAGCATCTTGACCCTCCAGGGGTACTTAATTCCATTGTTACATTATGTATATGAAGTGAGAATGGAAGTAAGTACCCCTAAGTTGCGAGGATGGGGCAGGAGGAAACCCGCAAGCACAAACTCGTTCTGATGGAGCAAGGATGATAACTGCATTTCCACGATACAGACAGCGCATCCTATACTAATGGCGTCAAAAAGTTAACTTTCGCGAACACTGATGCCCAACTCCTGGGACTATTTTTTAAGTATATATTTTGTAAATAATACTCTAATTATTTGTGTCATTTACTTAGAACATAGGTTTACTTACAGATATAAAGCCAGCTACAGTCCCACCTGAAAGTAAACAGTTTCCCAAAAGCATGAAAAGTGTTTATTTCTGTGAAAGCACAAGACTGTCAATCCCTGGAATAAAATTTGTCTAAACTCTTTGGCCAATAACCACTACATAGATCTATCTTGCCTCGCCATGCCAAACAATCGATGTATTAGCTATTAATTGAAAGAATCCATGCCATCCATTCTTCAATCTGTGACTAACATGATTAATAGCCCACAAAATGTGATCAAATGATAAAGTGTGCTATATAAAAAAAAAAAGAACAATACTGGCAAATAATTTTTGCTCACGTTAATTTTAATAGAATATGTGAACCCAGCTTCACAAGAACATATTATTCTATAATAATCAGAAAGTTCAAAAAGAGAAAATTTCACTATTTTTACAATATTATTAACAACAATCAATTGTGACAACTCGTAATCGATTGTCGCATCGCTAAAGGGTAACCAGCCGATTTTCGATTATAATCAATCATCGGAAAACGACTAGACATAAAATATATAACCATTGCTATTAGAACGGGACATAGGTCTTACCATTCCTAATGGCTGGAGTATTGCTTCTTAGGACCAGAGACTAAGTCAGTGATGGTTTCTAGCAAGACAGAACTAACATGGTGACATTTACTATATTTTTTGTTTTGTATTTAATTTGGGGTTAGAGCTGCTTTCAAGATTATTTCACTTCTATCACTGCTTGTCAGTTTAGGGCAGGAGGAAACATGCAACATCCGCAGCGCTGACAGTTGCAGTGAACCTGCGAGCACCGGCTGGTACTGACAGACCAAGGATGATAACTGCAATGCCACACTACAGTTTTTACTAACCTATTATTCCGCCAACATCGTACCAGATGGATATAGAGTCTGCCACTGTTTCCTTCCAGTGGTAGGCGTTAGACAGATAGTACGGCAGCCAGAAGAAGAAAGAATAGTTGACCAGCTTCAAGAAGGCATAGGCTAGCGAGTACTGCAATATATCAATGGCATTGTCAACAATAGATTGCATTTATAGATTCACATGTGAAAGCTTGCTCATAATTATACAAAGTCATTGTGCAATTTCCTTACAAACAGTCATTGTGTAATTTCCTTACAGTCATTGTGTAATATCCTTACAAACAGTCATTGTGTAATTTCCTTACAAATAGTCATTGTGTAATATCCTTACAGTCATTGTGTAATATCCTTATAAACAGTACTCGTGTAATATCCTTACAAACAGTCATTGTGTAATTTCCTTACAAATAGTAATTGTGTAATATCCTTACAGTCATTGTGTAATTTCCTTATAAACAGTACTCGTGTAATATCCTTACAAACAGTCATTGTGTAATATCCTTATAAACAGTACTCGTGTAATTTACTTACAAGTATGACTCCTGGTAGGAGCAGGGCCTTGCAGAAACTGATGGCCGCTGGGCGTGTGTCGCCTGTTATCTCCACTAGAGGGCGCTCATGCTCAATATCGTTATCGGTATCTGCATCGGTATCCGCATTTACTCCCAGAAGCGGCTCTGAAAAGTAAAGACGTGGGTTTACATGTTAGGGAATGAAATAAAGAGATGAATTAATAGCTTCAGTAATTACACAGGGAATGAAATAAAGAGATGAATTAATAGCTTCAGTAATTACACAGTCTTGCAGTACACAGTGCATTAGTTTTATATCTTTTCGCAAAGTGAATGGTTTTAATACTTTATTACAAACCAGAGTGTCTCATAGACTATCTTATGGTGTAGGGTTTTAAACATGAATTATTTGAGTTGTGCTAAGTTAGAACATTCATGCACAACAATAGATAATGTACTTTATTTATTATCAACAACGAGGCCCTTTTTGCCGATTACATGCAATTACAAATGTTGTTAGTCCACAAGTATCATGCAAACAGATCAACTGATCTTAAGAACACAAACATGCACTAATTACTCTGTGATTTAGTAATGTGTAAATATATCAACCAAGTGATCTAAAAAACACAAATTTGCATTACTGTAATCAATCCAAAGTGAGTTAGCATTGTTAACCATTGTTCACAATGGTAAGTGAAATTTTGATCTGTTTATTATGGGATGGGAAACCCTGGAAACCTCTGGGTGGTTAGGAGAAGGCCATTGGATTTCAAGATTCTTTCACTTATATCATGGCTTGTCAGTTTAGTAGGAAACCCACAACATCCGTAGAGCTGAATGTTGCAGTAAACCTGCAAAACCTGTAAAATGCCTTAAACTCAAAGAAATTAATATCTATATTGTTACAGGTCAAATACCAAGGCAGCTAGCTCCCACTACAATCCATACAGTCTCCGTGACTTCTTCTTGACTATATAATTAACTAATAATACTGACTGATCTCTTCTCAGGTTTGCATGCATATTCTAGTAACATAATAATAATAATGATGATGCTGCTGCTGCTGATGATAATAATAATATACTGTAAAACAGGTATTATTCACGCGTCTCTAGTATTATTCGCGCATGAAATTTTTAAGCCACGAATAATGCCCGTTTTACAGTAATCTAATTATATAGTGCTGAGTTCCAGCTAGGCTGCTTACAGGTGCTCAACATGGTCGTTGTATAGGGAACACACAGTCACCTATGAGACAGTCACCTATGTTGATGCTACTCAATATCAGATTAACTGTATCCCCACTGAAGTGAATTCAAACACAACAAACACAGACCACAACAGGACAACACTCAGATCGTCACACAGTTTACCATGGTCGAACAAGTCTGCTCTCAGACTTCCGTGATACATAAAGGATGTGTCACGGTATGTACCTCTGTCACTGGATGTAGACGGGGTCTGTGACACCTCCTCATCAGCTACAGGCAGCCCTAAGAAACAGATGAGAAATCACTGTTTTATAATCATTCGGTTACAGATATTATTCACAGTACAGGGAAAACTAGCTCGAAAATTCCTCTAGCCTTCACTGCTGAACATGAGTTTTTATATGGGTATGGTCAGGGTCTGTATGGTCAGTCTGTATGGTCAGTCTGTATGGTCGGTCTGTATGGTCAGTCTGTATGGTCAGTCTGTATGGTCAGGGGAATACTCATATAAAAAGTCTTATGGTCAGCAGGGAAGGCTAGAGGAATCTCAAGTTAATAATGCAGGAATGAGAATGAAATTTTTGTTTTGTTTAACTAGAAACCATTTTTTATTTGGCTATAATAAACAAACTTTTACATTTTATTTTCTATTTCTAGTCTACATCTACTTCAACACTTAAATGTTTTCCCTGCAGGATTCTGTGAATTTGAGGGACATCCTCATCCCCGATAAAGAGGTCCATGTTTGACGACCGTATTTCTTAGTGATTCTAGGCTATTCAGAGTAATTTCATATCTCACCCAATTCTCGAGGACTCGACACCAGTCCAAAGAAGTTTATCATTCCTCCGGCAAATAAAAAGGCAGCAGTGAAGAGGAAGGCGTACTGCAACACAGGACTTCAAATATTAATTTCCACTTTTATTGCATCATCACAAATTGTATTGAAATGAAACTTGTAATTATTTTTGTTTGAATTGGGGCTTAAGAGTTGTTTTAATGATTTTTTCACTAATATCAAGGCATGTCAGTTTTAGGGCGCGAGGAAACCTGCAACAACCGTAATGCTGACTGTTGGAGTAAACCTGCGAGCCCCGGCTGGTACTGACAGACTAAGGAACTTTTCACTCAATTCCAATAAGAGATTTTATGTAAAAACATCTCATGTAGTCGGTTCTTAGTATGAATACTGATTACTTTACAATTTTACTTGGTAAGTAGCATTTTGAAATCTTAAAGTGAATTATATTTAAGGTGGTTACCTCGTATCCATAGTCTAGTACAGCAGAAACTGCCAGAGCTCCGAGAATATTCCCCACAGATGCACACGCACTCCACAGACCGAAAATAAAACCACGGCTGAAATCAGAATTAATGTTGACCTTAACTACTAGCCTGAATAATCATCAAAATTTAATAATATTAACAATAATAATAATAACAGTAACACAAATAATCAGCTGATAATAATAATAACAATAATAATAATAATAATAAGAGCAATAATAACTATTCAATATTGGTTTATAAAAGATCATCATATGTACTAATACATCATTTCCACATACGCCATTAATATACATGGAAGCAGGGCCAATATAATGGTTGAAGGCAGAGTGAATGTAACCATGGTAACTATCAAAGTGAATGTAACCATGGTAACTAGGAGAGTGAATGTAACCACAGTAACCACATATTACCTGGACTTCCCGAACCAGTTTCCCATGATAGCGACCACTGTGGGCCAGCCCGTGGACTGCAGAAGTCCATTGAGGATCCATATACAGACATACAGGTACCTGTTGTACAGGTGTACCCACTCCGTCACACAGCCAAACACGAACACCTGACACGTAACATGAGCGCACACTGATCCATTACACTTTCAAATGTGGATTTGGCACATACTAAACATGCACAATACTGTCATTATGACAAATATAACTTATGCTCCAAGGAAATCACAATATCGAAAGGTAGAAACATGCCTCGTAATGAAAATTGTCATTTAAGAAACTATGACCAGGAATAACCTTTATTGTATGTATAATTATTCTCTTTGCATTGATACACCATCTTTATTATACTGAAAATTTGCTTACCACAATAGCGGTTGAACACATTCCAAATGACAACACATATCTCATGTTTAATCTGTAATAGAGATATGAAGGGATTTAGTTAACAAACATAATAATAAAGAGATAGTAGTTCTTGTCAAAGACGTTTTGTGGCAATTAGTTTTGATTTCTTTTAAAATAATGTGTTACTTGTTTTTTGTTTTTTTGTTTCTTTTCTTCTTTTAAAACAATTTGACACTTCTAGTTCTAGTTAGCTTAATGTGTAAATTCTTAAAAAAAATAGTTAAAAAATCATCAAATATACATATTTTGCCATGAAATATCTGTCACAAGAACTAATTATTAACACATAAATGACATATAAGTTCCCACACCAGAGCTCAGTTAATTACTTTTATTCTAAATATACCTCAAAACAAACTGGTTTGGGGGAGGAAAAGTCTAATCTAATAGTAATTGAATACTATTCTGGAACTGGTTTGCAAATGGAGCATTCCTATTTGCTGAATAGTGGATGACGAAAAACTGCTGTCTCTGCATCAACATTAAATCCAGACTGGCACTCATTCCATTGTCGTCTTTATTC
>JAUTBT010009152.1:0-24901 GCA_032361225.1 Lepetodrilus schrolli
TATTTATTTATTTATTTATTTATTTATTTATTTATTTATTTATTTATTATATGTACTATTATTATTATTATTATTATTATTATTATTATTATTATTATATACTTTATAATATTGTTTTTGGTTTTTTTTAAAACATTTTTTATGCTATTATTATACTCAGAACCATGTATCGCGTTAAGATTATTAGGGAAACCATTTTTGTATATGTATTATTTTGTTACAGTGTTGACCGTTTATTCAATGGTATGATTATGCACAAATAATACCTGCAATACTTTCTGAATTATGATGCTGTCTACATTATCTGCCACAAATGAAGTATAATTGAATTGTTTACACAGATTACTCAGTGACGAAATCATGAAATACTGCATACATTACTCATCAAAACATTAATAATGTTGTATACTATTGTTAAACATGTTTCTTATTTGTTTGTAATCTCAGAGATAGATAGGAATAAAGCAAATTTACCCGGTTTTTATCTAAACTTAGTTGATAAAATACAACAGACAGGCCATCATGTAAAGTGTTGTCGGCATGTTTGTTCATCTCCGTGACCTTACGTCATCTTCATTCAGAAGCCAATCAGAATCATTAAAATTCTTCTCATTGTATATCATTGTTCGTTGAATATTAATTATCAAATGGGTCTGTAAGAAATGTTCATCTTGGTTACATTAACCCTCCCCGGGATAGGGTTAAGCATGTTAAGTATATATGGCAATTATAGATAATATGAATGTGTATGTTTTCAACAATAATAATAATAATGTTGAATATTTCTTAAAGAATGTTTTTCATATCATATACACTGGTATAATCTGTAAAGATAAATGGATTTCATTAATTGATTTATTGGCAGTAACCAAATGTCTGACACGTCATCTTTGTGTTTGCAGTATGATGGGTCGATGGACCGGCGGTCTGAGATGAACTTTGGACGTTTCTACAAAGCCAGTTACCTGGACAACGGAAAGTCTGACTATATGAAGCGAGCCAGTCTTAACCCTAAGGAAAACCATAAGTCTCCCCACTATCACAGACCTCGTATGTGCATTTTCTTCATGTTTTATAAGGGATTAATGTATGTGTGGGTTATGTAGCTAAAGCATTGATCTCCATCATGTAAAGAATTGTAAGAGTGTAAAATTCTAAAAAAATATTCTTACGCTGTATAGTCTGGCAGGTAATGTTACAATCCTCTGTTTGGTACTGTAAGTCAAAAACTATTTAACGCAGGTCACTCAAATTTGGCACAGCATTAGGAAATACTTTGTACCCAACCAGTTCCAATATTACAATTTCATAGATTACTAAATAAAAATTCTGTCTATTTAACCTATTACTATTTCACTTCACACTTTGCTAAATATGTGGATGGGTGCCGTTCTATCATGTAACAGCGATTTACATTTATTCGAACACCAATGACAATTGGTCACATGACAATATCATGAATATTCCTATTGTCTATGTACTGACACTTTACTAATATCTTCATTTAGAAAGTGCACACAAATGCCCATAACTTTATTCAAATATACATGTACGAAGCAGACTTGTCATGCTATTTAAAACTCTTAAAAGGTGTCGTCATGAATATTGTGAAGAAGTACGACAGTGCATGCAATACAGAAGATTCTTTGGGCCTGGGGATAGTATCAAAACGTGCATAGACATTTTAATGTGACTCTTTCGATGCAATAAATCTTAGAGGTAGAATTCGTGATCTTACTTGTAGTAAGGGAAAACAAGTATATGGCCAACTTGTAAGTTGAAATATGTTCTCCTTTATGATCCTGACCTCGATATCTCAAGATACACCATGCAAAACTTACATCGCTTAAATTTCTTCTGAGATAACCTTTATTATTGATTGATGAATCTCACGTGACATTGGTGTTCGAATATGTAAATCGCTGTTACATGATAGAACGGCACCCCTCTGCATATTTAGTAAAAGAGCTAAGTAAAATAGTAATATGTTAAATAGACAGAATTTTCATTTGGCAACCTACAAAGTTGTATTGGCAGGTATATGCATTTCATAACACTATGGAGAATGTTAGTGACCTGTGTTAAATAGTTTTTGATTAGCCATACCAAACAGAGGTTTGTAACATTACTTGCCAGACTATACAAGACTACAAGGCCTACCAAATAAATAAAAAATAGTTTTGAAAATTGTATTTGAAATCTGAATAATTCGGAAAAATATACAAAAGTAACATACCTATTTTGGTGGTGAGCATTAGTGTGGGATATAAGTTTGGAGTTACTTCCCCTTTAACTGGACAACCAATCCACTGCTCTCGTTACAATTGAAGCATGTTATCGATAGTCACCTGAACTGAATTATTCTATTCTATTATGTATTGATGTACATAACCAGGGTGTTACATGCCTTGTTACACACATAAACAGTCACAGGAAACACAAGCCATAATTTATTAACTATCACTGCATATTGTTTTGGTATAAATACCACATACTGTGCTACTATTGTACTATTCAGCAGTAATGATTATGGCTAGTATTGTATTATCATAATAAACACAAATCTGTTTGAGTCAACTGGAGAAGCTGTAGAGCAGTTAATGTTATAAATCCAACATTGTGAGAGTAAAGGATGTTCATTGTGGGCCTAAATCAACAGATATTGTTCTGTGGGCGCTGGTGACATATGCAATGGGATTTCTGTTTCACAATCATTGAACCCGCAGCAATATGAGTGGCAGTTTGTCTGGTATATAAGGGAAGTAACTCTAACCATGGGCTTCTTTTGTGTAAGCTCAGTTCCTCAAACTGGTATATATTCAATTCCTACAACGGAAGTAGAAGCTGGAAATACATGTGGTATAGATTGTGTACTTTGACAGCCAGCTCAGATGAATGCTATTGCATTTACTTCAATGGTGATATACATGTCATCGATTTCATTTTCATCACCTCTCGATTCATTTGTCATGTTTGTGATGTTCTCAACATAATATGACTATTTTAGAGAAAAGTCAACTTTTTACAGGAAGTATTTTCTTTGGTTATGATAACGTAAATTGAGTTTAAACATAAAACTGAGACTTTTCCAATTTCTTTCTCTTCAGTGGAACCAGGCCGCTATCAAGGTTCCGCTATATTTACTCATCTCTGTCGTGCAAATTATTTTGTAAACTTCGTGTCCTGGTTGCTGTGAACTAAGAACCTTATCGAATGTTATATTTTCTCCTTTTGTTTAGTTTGACTTTTGCGTGCCCTAATTCTCGTAAACTTTTTTTTGATGAATCAAGTAATGTAATTTTATAACCGAAGTATAAGAACATATTTAAGCACTAAAACACTGACTCGTTTTTGAGCAAATATTGTATTTTAATGCAATGCTATGTTTTCTGTCCATTTTGAAAATAATACCAATGTGTTGATGACATCGCCACTAATCTGGAAATAATGTTCATCTCGATCATTCATGAAGTCAGATTTTTCTCTTCATTATTTACGCTAAATAGCATTAAAACAATCCAGCCATGTGTAGGAGCTGATTTCAAGCTAGTACTGGAGATTAACGATCATTATTATATGCTGGCAGTTGGATGTTAATTGATTAAACCGATCATCAAAGTCATTTATTACATGTGTTTATGTATGTTATTGTTGTATAAGCCACAATGCACATTTGGAATATAATATGTTTTTCTGACTTTGTCTGATAGAGTCTATTTCATAGCCATCTAGTCTGACATCTTTCCGAACTCTGGACCTTTTTGGTTGTGCATGGTCTCATTAAGTAAAGCACTACAAATAGTAGAAACAGTTCAGATAGCAGTTTAGTCATGATCGTTGAACTAGGTGAAGATAGCAGTATTTATTACACATGGGTCAAACGCTTCCAATATCATTTTGGATATTGTCGTCGCTCCAATCGATGCATTTAAGATTCTATAATGCCAAATGTGTACAGCAAGCATTTCAGCTATTGCACATGCTAACTAGCAGTGTTGGACAAACAAGTTCACTGTTATTAAGAATCATAACTTTTAATATCAACCTGCTGTCTCTCGTGGTAATTCCTTAAATATGCAGTTAAGAAACGTATTAACGTGCAAAAGGTTATGTACCATTTTGTTTGTTCATCGTAGAAATATTTCTAACTATATTACAACCTGAAAATGGGGCCAGCGGATCCAGGAATCAACAAATGAAAATATAGAACCTAATTGCATTGTATAATACCTCAGTTGTAATTAGTTACATATCATCTACATACTAGTATTTATGTTCTTTAAAATCAGATCATCTCGATTGGTCAAATGAGCTTCAGAACTATCTATTATTTTCCTACTTCATCTTCTTTTTCCAGTGAGCATTTGAATGCACATTGCATGCACATATTTCATTCCTAGTAGATAGAGAATTAATGATATACAATATCTGTACATGTATCATCTATAAACACTGACTGATTAAACTAAAGGCATGTTTGTGAAGTCCGGATACAAATTCTTGTCCAGATGGAGTATATTTCATCACTATATGTTGTCATGTGACTCATTTACCAAATATTATCATTCATTCTCTCCTGGTAAGTTGGCTGTTTTCAAGAAAGTATTATATTTACAATTTGGTAAATTTTTGTGACATAATCAAATAAAATTATTTGTTTGGAACTGTTTTAATGTATGCCCTATGATCTATGTTGTTTAACGTTTAACATTTTATTGCAGCCAATTTCTCTTATGGTAATGATACCCCAGATTTCCTCAAGACAAGAAAAGGTGAGATAGCAGATATTCTTCCCAAAACAAATCAACAATTTCAAAATTATTTGCTGCTCAATATTACACATTTGAGTCTATGCACTCGGGGAAGATAGTTCATAGTAATTTTTATCGTAATAAGCACCTTTCTTACATAGCAATAAGCAAACATTCTTATTGCTCTCTCCGAGGTGATAGCCATATTTGAAACAGGAACAATTTAACATCATGTTCAATATCGCGCATAAGTGGGTCAAATTTTATTTTTAGACACTATCCTGTTTTACGATTCTGGTGATAACCTACACAGTGACATGTGCTTGGCTGTTGATTTGTTTTCATACCTTACGTTGTATCGCGATCTATCACATGTGGACCATACTGAACAACATGATTCTGAATCAAACAGAAATGTAAGCACACGATCTGTATTAAAAGCGTATTAAGGTTTTATCTGGAGTTTAATCAACCCAAGGCCTAATGTTTGGCTATCACTGGAACTTGGTAGATTATTAGAGATTCTTGGAAATTCTAAAAATAGAACTGACCTACTTATGTGCCCTTTTGCAATCAAGTTATCTACCTTGTCTATAGCTGTCTACTGGTAGTTCAGCTGAGTACTGACTAACTTATGTGATGCACATCATGACATTTCCACACATAATCCATTTTACTGCATTCATGACCTCTAGAGTTACTTCCCTTGTTGCAGTGTCGTCATCAGGGAGTGGGATGCTGGCACTAGCACAGGGATCACAGCGGGTGGTGAAGGTCCGACGAAACTCCTCCCCCAGCCGGACCCGTAACCTGGAGGCCGTCAGGATGAGTGCCTTCCCTGCAGGCAAGCCCCGCCCACCTAACGAGATGGAGAAGATCGAGCGAGACGATTGGCCAGGGCCGGCCTCACCGGCAGCAATACTACCGGAGATTTGTAAGGAAATCTTACTTGATGTTGTATTTTTTGTCAGGTACATGCCTATTTGGGTAATCCAGATAAGGACATATTACTCAAAAGTATTACTGACTTTACTAAAGATCCTTGCTATTGTGTTCAGACTGTACATGGCTTTATTGTGTCGGCAGTGAGAGAGAGGAGGCGAAGTCGAGGAGAGAAGGACGATGAAGATGAAGATGAAATTCCAGAGGATCCGAAGATTAAACGAGAAATGGAAGAGATATCCAAGCTGAAAGACAAGTCGGGCATCGGCTCAGTGATATACCAAGAACTGGCGGAGCGGAAAGCGTTGCCGAAGAAGCCCATGGATCCATGGTTGTCGTCACGGGTGCCGAGCGCCAAATATATCCCCCGGTACGGGACACGGTTCCAGTCCCCCATGTTTGCCTGTGAGTATCCCAACACAAGTATTCAGCATTTCGGTACACACCTGCTATAATTAATTATGAATTCTAGCCATTATCAGGTCTGACTCTTCACAATTTGAGCAGCAATAGTATTTCGATGAGCAATAAATGTACATAACTGCAGATTTTGGGATTTTAAACAGAAATGTGCTGTATTGGCCATGAATGTAGTCATAGACTCTAATAGTCTATAGTATTAACCCTCTGTCTGCTGGAGTAGGCACTGGCACTTCTCTTTAGGGTTAATGACATTACAGCGCACTCTGGCAATAACGGCACTGGTTGGGACCAAGATAAAATACCGATTTCGAAAGAGTGCCGGTTTATTCAACTAATATCAAATGCATTGTCGCTGGCTGGGACTTTGAAATTATTCCGATATACGCAGATTGCCGGAGTACAAAGAAGGCAGAGTACACTGTATGTATATTATTTCATATAAACCTTACATTTTCAGCTCCGTCAAGGTTTTTGGACCGGCCTCGGTATGCGTGGGATGACATTGACGTGCGAGGCTACAGGTCACTGTCGGGAGTGGGATACAACTACTCGCAGATTGCATGTAGGCGCCCACGTCAGCCATCTTTACATTTCTGTGTGCTCTATACTCAATGTCTTCATGTACAAAAGAGTAAATCATTTGGCTTGAACATACAGATACACACCCAGACTGAATGAGCCTGGTAATTGTAAGGTCATGCTTCAATCACTGGTTGGAAGTAGGTTTATACCTCAGATATATTTCCTAAGACTCTTTTCGCAAAAGCAGTGGGGCCTTGCGCATTTTTGATGAACAACTTTTTCACGGGATAGCACCGTTTTCAGCCCTACTGCTGCTTCCTTGAAATGTGTTATTATCTATTCCTTCTATTCATTACTTCTATACAGTTGTCGTTTATGGGTGAAATATACCCGCTGTGACGTAAAGCACTAATTCATTCTTTCATTCATTCATATCAATTATGCAATTAATTTACATAGAAAAATTATGTTGTTATTCCAGCACCGAAACCTGGCTATGGTCCGTCATACGTCACTCCAAGGGCTGTTACTCTGCCTCTCTGGGGAATGTTTGGGGCGCGAGATGATTTCGTAAGTTTCCGCTTTTTACATGTTCTGTGCTGACGATACTAATTTAAATGTAGGTAGGAACCAAAATGAAACGCTTATTTTCGAGATCATATCTTGTGACTGTCCCAGGAATACGGTATTGACATGTACTTACAGACACTCTGTGCTTTTCAGGGACTCATTCATATAGAACCCACACAGAATGGAGATCGCAGATCACCACGTAAGTTGATATTCAAGTTTACTAGTTTGTTTGCCAAAGACTGGTCAGGTTTTTAGAGATAGTATATCTTTCTCAATTTATTTCACGTAAATTTCACATGAATTTGAAAAAGAAAATCTGTTTGTTACTTGTAAAATAATGTTTGAGATAATGTGTCTTATTTGGATGAATTTATAATATTATATATTTCATCGCTTGTTACAGATACATCAAGCTCCACAATGAATACAGAAGGTTTGCCTAAGGTAAATTTACAATGACATTGGTACAGGGTTTCGTTTCACAAAGCTTCCATATTTACTACGAGATTATAAGCATTCTCGTAACGATCTCTTATACATGACGATCTGGCACTTACGAGAGTTCTATGGTCTCTTATACATGACGATCTGGCACTTACGAGAGTTCTATGGTCTCATATGAGAGCTTCGAGAAATGATACCTAATACTTACAAGACAATGTGAAGTATATATATTTTGTCTCTCTCAAAATTATTTGTGGTAAAATGTCAGGTTTGTCATGAATTCCAATTCTAATGAAATTTGTGTGATGACCGGTAATCACAAGAAACACTTGCTATTTCACTTGCTATTTCACAACTGAACTGGTGTTAGTACGGTCAGATAATAGGTTTATATATTTTGTTGTTCGACAATTGTGACTGCTGATACTTGTTTTTCAGACAAAAGTCTGTTGCTTGTTAGTTGTGTATTCTGGGACAGTTTAGTGACTGGCGTAACTTGTGTTTCAGCGTGAGCCACGGGTGTGGGGAATCAGTGGGGTCACAGGTCACGACGGACCCTCCATATCTCTGTTGAAACTACAGAAGAGCACATGGCACACGGAGGCTGAACCTCCTGTATATTCCTACGACAAACTGAAGATAACTAACTTTGATTTACCAAAAGATGTTGACTCGAATCATTTAGAAGTGAGTAAATTTGCCTATAATTATCTATGTTTGACCAATCGAAGTGTCTGTTACAGATAGGTCTGGCACCAGTTTTCCACGTATGCATGGAGAACATTTCTGTTTGTTTCATGGATTAAAGAGCTAATTAGAGAGATTTCATAATAATTTTCTATATCAATTCAAAAGATCGCAGATGTTAACATGTGATTAAGTGTTGCTGTGAATGGGTGAAACATTGCCGTCAAATCCTGTCATGGGGGCCCGGCATCAATGTTCGCGAAAATTAACTTTCTGACGCGATATTGATAGGATGCGCTGTCTATAGAGTGGCAATGCAGTTTTCATCCTTGGTCTTGTCAGTACCAGCCGGTGCTCGCAGGTTTACTGCAACATTCAACGCTACAGATGTTGCGGCTTTCCTCCTGCCCTAATCTGACAAGTCGTGATATAAGTGAAATAATCTTGAAAGCGACTCTAAACGACAACTTTAAAAAGAAAGTAAATAAATAAATAAACCCCAATTAAAAAAATAATAAATTTTATATTGACCTATGTAGTATTTATACGTTCTGTTATTCTTGCTATTTCAGATACATTTAGCAGAGGAGGACTTCCTAAGTATATTTGACATGCCTAGAGAAAAGTTCTATAGACTTGCTGAATGGAAGCGGAATGATATTAAAAGAAAACACCACTTATACTGATACAATAGTGTATCTCCCCATCAACAATCGCCCAATCATAGGCATTAATGTTTTCAATATATACGTCCAGTGCGCAAGTTGATCAACATCTACATATATGCCTTTTTGTGTAGCTCGCCAGTTAAACACACGGAGAGAAAATCAATCAGTTGCTAATTTTGCTGTTGCAAGTCGGGAGTAGCTATTGTGCAAAGGGAGATCACTCTCAGTTCACATGTGTCAAGGGAAGCAATCACCGTGTAATAGGAGGTTATTCGTTATTCATGCACCTTTTGTACACATGGCTGAAAAGAGCAGAGAAGAGGAGTACAATTATGGAAGGAGTGTTGAAGTGATGAAAGAGTGACGGATAAAGTGCTCTATATTCCAAGGACACCTGCTGGTTGACAGCGCAGACGTAGCACCACTGAGAACATTGGAAAGTGCTATTTGAGAATTCATGTCCTTTTTCTGCACCCCCCGAGAACTATGGAAGTAAATAATCGGTGTCTTGCACGCTCGGATGTTCTGTACTCTGGTCAGGAGGAGACAACTCATGTAAACAATAGCACCTCACATCTAATAATCATGACTGTCATTTTCAAACCCTCAAAATTGCTTTACAATGAGAGAGCATAATATTGCATTCTTTCTATTGAGCAGGAGTAGGTGTTGTTCTGAGACCGACACTGTCAAAGAGTACTTTTGTGTTGTCCATGCTTGCGTTAATTGGAACGACACTGCATTTCCATAACCAGTGGCAGTTTTTCAGCATTGCAAGATTATAATATAATATATATATACACTTTGTGAAATGTCTTTTATGAAAATGATAATCAGAGTATATGGTAAGGTTTTATTTTGCTATTGGTTGGCATTGCTTTCATAGGTTGTGTTTTACATGGCAAAGCAGACAACATTTTCTCTGTAATATGATAATCTTTAAATGATTTCATCATCTGTATGGCATGATTGAATATCATCTGTTTATATTCAATGTTTTGCATTTAGAAATGAATTTGTTATGAAACAAAAGTGATATTTTACTGTGGGTTATGCCAGTGTCTCTATGTAGCTGAAATACAATGCTTTCCTTCTATTTTATTCATCCAACATGGCATGAATGCATTGTCTATCATTGGTTGTGCTTTCAAAGAAGTCTGAATTTAATGATTTATTTATTCCCATTCGAGGAGTAGTTGTGTACAGGAGTGATCCTGTGTTTTGTAGCTTGTACATTGACCCACTGCAGGGGTCACGGCAGCTTTTGAAACCGTTGCTACCAGCATACACCTGTAACTAGGGTCACTATATCATGTCCATTGCATATTTGTACATAACACTCAGTCAGTCTGCATAATCGCCACACTTACCTGAACATGAATCTTGTCCTGGAAGAGTTACCGCAATTTTCATGTAGCATTTCAGAAAAACATGGTGTTTGCTCTTGAATTCTCTAGATCTACTTCCTTTTATTTGTTTTTCATTTTTCTTCTCAACTTTAAAGGTAATCAATATATATGGACCAAACTTTTTTTCTGTAGTAACTATGTAACTGTTTTCCCCCCCTAATGTTCAGAAGATTGAAAACACAATCTTTGATAATTTTAGAACTATCACTTTGAGAAATATATATCTGAATATATGTGTATCTGTGTATGGCCTTTATTGAATTGAGCTAATTTAAATACATCATACATTTTAATGAATGTTGTTTTTTTAGAACATACATCAAAAAGAAAATTCCAGACGTTCTACTCTTACACAAAATAAATATTCTAGTAATCATATTTATTAAATACTGGTTCATAGCTTTGTCTGAAACCATATTTTGTGCTGCCACGATAATTGAGTTGTTACTGGTTATCATAGTCGGGTCGTAACATGCACGTTCTAGGACCCAGTGTATACCGGTGCCTACACACATAGATCTGTACATAACTACGTCGCTGTTAGGACCCAATGTATATCGGTGCCTACACACGCAGATCTGTACATAACTACATCACTGTTAGGACCCAATGTATATCGGTGCCTACACACGTAGATCTGTACATTACTACATCACTGTTAGGACCCAATGTATATCGGTGCCTACACACATAGATCTGTACATAACTACGTCGCTGTTAGGACCCAATGTATATCTGTGCCTACACACGTAGATCTGTACATAACTACATCACTGTTAGGACCCAGTGTATATCGGTGCCTACACACATAGATCTGTACATAACTACGTCCCTGTTAGAACCCAGTGTATATCGGTGCCTACCCAGTGTATATCGGTGCCTACACACGTAGATCTGTACATAACTACGTCACTGTTAGGACTACTTTTACTGTGTATAGAGATGGGAGGTGGACAGTTGTTCACAGTTGAAATATGAAAGAATGGCTGTACCACAGTCTTATGCTGCATATTATAGCATGGAATTAGTGGAAAATTAATAACGGTATAAATAATGTCTCATTATGATAGTTGGCAGCCATGTACGTTATGGATACCAGAACTTGGAAGTTGTCATTGGAACTATGGTCATGGTATTTGAAGGATGAAATTTTGTGCATATTGTGAAATTTTTTTTGGGATCATCAAATTTTCCTCTATTAAGGCTTAACAATGTCATACTGTATATGATATCTCTGGGAAAACGGCCCCTGGTCTGTATGAAATGGATAAGCTGAAAGTTTTCCACTAATATGGTATTTATAATGAGAATGACTTCAGAATAAATCAGAACTAATTTACTGAATAGAATACTATTCAGTGTAACTTTTGAGATATTGATAGTTGCTAGGACAACACTATTATGTGAAGACTGGTATTGCCAGGCTGATGGGTGTTTTCAAGTCGCTTGTGTCTGACAGAAGTAAACTGGATTGAATGAGTCTTGGTGCTTTTTACGATTGTAGATTTTTATGTATGTTTATATGGAAATGTTTGTGAATAATGTGACCCAACCATTTGAAAATGGACTCTACTACTCATTAATTTAAAACAAACCCAGTAGAGTTCATTTTGAGATGGGGTTGATTGCCTGTTTTGTGTAATGTGTTGATATTCCAAGAAAACGTCCCATTTTGTCAGTCCATTGTTGAATGTTGATACTTTGTATATTTTGTTGAAGTATGTATGTGTTTTAGAGTTTTGTTATTTCCAATTCCTTCCCTTTCTGTGTACATGTGATACACAGTCCTGATTGTTGTAGCAAGGAATTCTTCAAGCTTCACATTACCTAAAGCTTTGCTTGGAAGACAATGTAAAAGATATACAGTAGCTGTTTAATCTTTTTTTTTAATGCTGCCGTGATAGTATTGGAAGGCAATTATGTTTTGGTATGTATTTATTAAAATAATATCTTTGTTGTCAAGGTGATAAACTATTGAGAAAAAGAAATAATTGCAATATATCATGGTATGTAAATAAGTTGGTTGTTATGATTTTGTGATAAAACAGTCATTCAGGAATATATCCTATTAAATTATGCATGTTTTGCCTGCAAATACCAATATATTCCATTATATCAATGTAATGCTTGCTAGCCATGCCAATGGACAATTGCTTTACCATATCACAATAGTCCATGCAAAAAGTGTAGTTTTATTTTGAAGTTTTATCTGATATTATTTTGCAATTTCTTCACTGGCAGTAGCAATACTATTGAGTATTATTATGAATCTGTTCTAAGTCAAGCCTTTTATCACGTCTTGGTTGTTATGAGCAACAACATATTAATGTATAATGCTAATTATTAAGGGAACCACACATATTTAACATAAGGCCACGATTAAATCGCCTTGTTCAGTGCAATATCCATATCCGTTATATCTTGTCTTGTTCATATGGTTATGAATAATTTTAAATTATTTTCGTCCGACATGAGTCGTGTTATTCCATGTGTAAGTCAGCACAATACTAAGACGTTTATCCAAGTTATCTATTCGTCAAAGTTGCGACTTTCACTATAATGTTTTGGAAATTTAGTAATTTAGTGCTGAGGCATATATCAAACGTATTTGTCTGTGATGGCGGTACTGTCTGATTCGTTCCTACTGTATATCCAGATCAGAGCTTTGTTAGTGCACCCATTTTATGCCACCAGTTATTATTATTTTCCCTCCCCACCTTCTTGGAGTTTTCTTGACAAGTAAAAAATGTCACTAGTTTAACCCTCTACCTGCTGTATTATGCACAGTATCTGGCTGCCTCCAGTTGCCTCCAGTGCGGACAGAGTTAAGACATGGTGACCATTTTACTTTCCAAGAAGTTTTCAGAAGATATTTTGCTAGTCCCATTGTATAGTGTACAGAGTATTGATGAGTTTCCCTCAGCGACGGCAGTTGTTGCATGGCAAGTGTCACATGCTGTTGACATGTCAAATTACAAGCTTCAGTCTATCCAGATTTTTCAATGTATGATCTCTCTAATTGATAAACTCTTTCCTTCTTATCAATTAGTATCAAAACCATAAGAAAGTAAACATCCTTTACGAGCACATTAACCCTCTCCCTGCTGGATCAGGCACAGGCACTGCTCTTCACGGCATCTTCAGTTGCCTCCAGCATGGAGATGGTTAAAACATCACAACACTTTAGATGCAGATACATATCAATATGAAAATTATGATTTCTACATACAACATAATGACCACTTTGGAAACAATTACAATTTAAACCTGTTATGGAGAGATTTCTAGCCTGGTTGCACTCTCTTCCGTCTTCAGTCTGTGTTGAAAATGTCCATGTGTGTACATTGATACGGCCGTTTGCTTCGCTTTGTGCGAGATAATCACCCAGTCCTGGCTATTGGCAGATTGGCTTTATATGCAAAAAAATAAAATGGATTCCTTCTCTTTGTAATGATTTTGTCATTTGTGAAGTTTGATACCATATGGGAAATTAAGTGTTCAAATTGAAATGATCACTTTTGATAATGAGTTTTACCTCTACCCAGGCCTACCAATGAAAACTGACATCAGAAACTGCCAAACATTAATTTGGTTAGCGACTGGAAATGTAAAATATTCATCATTCATAGATCAGCTTCACTCACCATAGATCACCTTCATAAAGCATTGACATATCAAACCTGTTACAGATGGAGTTCAACATAGCGTAGTAATACGCTCTATGGTTTGTGACGACCATAATATTCTCTATGGTTTGTGACGACAGTATTGTGACGACAGTAATATGCTCTATGGTTTGTGACGACTGTAATATGCTCTATGGTTTGTGACGACAGTAATATGCTCTTTGGTTTGTGACGACACTAATATGCTCTGTTTGTGACGACACTAATATGCTCTATGGTTTGTGAAAGTAATATGCTCTATGGTTTGTGACGACAGTAATATGCTCTATGCTCTATGGCTTGTGACAACAGTAATATGCTCTATGGTTTGTGACGACAGTAATATGCTCTGTTTGTGACGACACTAATATGCTCTATGGTTTGTGACGACCGTTATATGCTCTATGGTTTGTGAAAGTAATATGCTCTATGCTCTATGGCTTGTGACAACAGTAATATTCTCTATGGTTTGTGACGACAGTGTTAATTGGTAGGGGTACACAAGGTTCCAAGATGAGAAACAGGCCAACTTTCTACTATTGGCTGTTCATTTAACTTTCCACTGTAGTGGAAGTACTATTTTGCTGATTTAATGCAGCGATATGAAACAAGTCTCCTGATTGATGCCAGTTCTCTACATTGGGGTATCCTAGAGCTCCCTGTAGCGATGTCAGAGGAAATATCCAATAACACAAAACTTGCATTCAGTCAGACACACACACACGAACACACACAGACAACACAAGACCATTGCATCATCCATGAAAGCAAGAATGCAATTTTTTAATACACTGGTTAAGACTCGGCAGAGAACACTGATTGAAAGTCATGAAATGTGGGCCCCCCCAAAAAATCATGAACACCAATTATTAATATATTATGAATATTTATTTCTCCGTGGTGATTGGTTGGTATATAAAAGGATCAGATCAACAGCAATGAACCAATATGCACAAAGTATTGCATACAAAATCTAATTATGATGCACCTCTAAGCAACTGTTGCCATAGCAACATGAGTAAACAAGAAGAACTTTGATCTTTCCACATATTTACAAGCTTTGCTACGTACAACAATAAACATGCTCAATCTGCTTAAACCTTATATAAATATTAATATGGCAATGGATTCTTCAAAAGCGTATTTTATACGTTCCTAAAACGGAATAATTTGTAACAACATTTTAGCTTAGTTATCAATTGAAAAACATTGATGTTTTCAGAATGTAATCAAGTGCAAAAGAAAGAATAATTAAATTGAAAATTGTAAGTGTGGGTGTATCGGTACTAGTTTTGATGATTATTTCATGTAGAAACAATCTGACATGATTTTAGCTCTTTGACCAAGTAATGAGTCGTTCTATGAATTAGATGTTTGTGAATTGTGATTGAGGATTACACTTTCTAAAAGTTCATAATTATATTAAACAGATAAAAATATGATTGCTATAAATGAAATGAGTGATTTTTGTTTGATATATGAAATATGAAAATATAAAATAAGGTATTTCATATGTTAAAAACTGGAAATGTATGACTTTTACAAACTTTAAAATCAATTTTTTTTAATTTAGACAATTAACGATAACAGTTTTTTGTTATAAACTGCAAGTAATGACAGCAAAAACATTACTAAACAAGCTCGATAAATATTATCCTCAACTACATAAACAATGAATATGCACAATAAAGACGTTTATCTCCCTTGGGACAGAATCGTAACCATGTCAACAATTCTAGCGAACTGTCACGACTATGGTGCATATTTTATACAAACGTGAGAAATGATAGTTTCCTAATGACTGCTACATGTATACAATATGTGAAGTTGTACAACTAGTAAACCAACTAGTCTTTGAAATATGTCATTACTATTTTAGAGTTGCACAGCACAATCATGACGACAACACTTACTACACTAAATCCACATATATAGCACTAGGGTTTAGGTACAAATACAGTTACAAAATATAGATATGGACAGATTTGTGAAAATGTCTGAAGGCTTGAGCAAAATACTGTATGTTAAAGGCAGACAATGGCCACAACCTGGAAAGTAGACGCAGACAGATCTTCAACACAGCCTAGTTCTCGACTTTCCATTATAGGCACGATATGTGCTTGCTTGATATATACATTTTCCCCTTATTAGTCGATATTGATTTATAGTCATTATATATTGCATTGAATTGATATCCAACAGTATAATGTGTGACTATATGTATAACAATATAGCAGGATATACTTTATATGTAAAGCTATATTGACTAGTATTTGATACCTAATACCGTGAAAGTAAATGTAAGTTAATTAGCCTGTAATATGTATATCATCATGATATTTTAATATCTATGATATCTTAATATTGTGATATCATTGATACCTATGCAGGCATTATATATTAATATCTGTAAAAACTGATGAAATATTTAACAGTTAGTTAGAAACTTACATTGTGTGTATCCCACATTAAACTATTCCACTTTGCATAATATATTGTACGATATTTGGTGGTATAGTACAAGATGTAGTGGGATAGTAAGCCATGAGCTCCACACAATGATGACATAGAAGGCCAAGTAGATGAAAAAGTAAGCCTGTGATTGTCTGAAAATTATACTACACTGTATTTTTAAAAATTGCAATTGGCCAGGATGTGACGCCACTGCACACCAGACAATGTAGATACAACAATACATAGACAGTACAACAATACATAGACAGTACAAGAATACCGGTACATAGAAAGTACAATGAGAAGACTACAGATTAAATACAAATAAAGGAATGAACACTCTCCATGCTGAAGGCAACCAGAGATGCCCTAAAGGGCTGTACCTGTGCCTATTCCAGGGAGATTATTAATTATTGTTTTACATCGCAGCAGGAATAGTTCACCCATACATGATGTTTAAATACAAACTTAACTCTTTCAGTGCCACTTCTGGACATCCATGCAAATAATCTACCTGACATATTTTACAGAATATCTCCTAACATGTTAAAATGAGGCAGCATTGAAATAGTTAAAAGGAAAACATATCAGTATTATACATACCAGTATTAACCCTCTCCCTGCTGGATTAGGCACAGCTACAGCTCTTTAGGGAATCTCCAGTTGCCTTCAACATGGAGAGGGTTAAACATCCCTACACTGGACTACTAGCAGCACAGCATCACATGACATGCCATTCTGGTTGTACGACAGAAATGGAAGTATTAAAAGTTGGTTTCCTAAATTTACTGGCCAGCTTGATCAAGAGTATGATCTTGCTCTCAAGAAAAATATTTGCATTTTCTTGCAATGCAGTTTATACGTATCTGACAAACTTTGAAGGCGACACACACACTTCTTTCATACAAACATGTTCAAACATGTTGTTATTTTCCAATGGATCAGTAAACATAGGACAGACAACCGTGGTAGCACCGTATGAAAGTAAAAAACATGATACATGAAATGAAACATAAAATGTACACCATAGCAAATATACCCTGGTTATCTTCTATCTTACGTTGTGTAAGTTGTTAAACAGCCATGAGAGAGATGCCTGGACATCTGTTGGCATGATTACATGGAGGTCAGGATTAGAGGTCAAGGTCGACATAGAGGTCAAGGTTGAGGTGTTATATCTCTGATGCATCCATGTGAAGGCAAATCATTTGACATTGCTTTCTCTGGGTATTGAACCCATATTTGGGAGTTATAATGCTGATGTTCTTCTAGAAGTATATCTAATATACAATCAGTGACAATGTGTTTGATATACGATTAGTGACAACATTCAGTGTGCCAGCTGGGAAAGAATTCCAAGAGATTTCTCAATAGCAAGCACAACATTGTTAAGATTTTCTTATGCATAATAGATCTGCTAAAAGCCCTACTAACATGTTTATGAAATTTTGTATATAAAGAAATAAATTTAAAAAAACATGAATTATGCATAAAATGTGAGTAACAATACAAATATTGTGTCAATTTCATGATCTTGTACTTGACTGCATACTTATACAATAACATTGCATAGAGCTACATAATTTAAACTGGCCTGAAAATTAACATTGGTGAGATTACAGGAAGTAAAAATGATACAAACACACAGACAAGTATTTATCAGTTGATGATGAAGAAATATCGAAAATAAAATACTGTTCAATAAAAGTGTCAAAAGGAGATTAATTTCCATTAAGAGAAAAAACAGAGATCAGAACATAGGTAGGACAGAGATGAAGCTACCAAGGCAGGGAAGAGATCCACATTCAAAGCAGTTTAATAAAATAGATAAGAGATCAAGCAAGTTCTATGATTAATACCATGTGTACTAAGGGAGGGGGGGGGGGGGGGAGAAAGGCATGTCAGTAGTGTGACACATAGCTAGACACTACAGTCTGAACATAAGGACATAACAGGAAGTAAGAACTGATGGGTGGACCTATTACTGATTGGTAGAACTATTGTAATAAACAATAGCCCATACCTCTAGAACCATACAGAACTGCTTCCCACCAAAATAAGCACTTTGAATTCCGAACAAGTGCATAAAAATTGATTATGTCAGAACAAAGCAATATGATTAAAATCTTTACGGCAAATCAGACCAGCTGGTATTGTTATAGACATCTGTATAGATCAGTGGGCGTACATATACTTAAATATTACAATGTCATGTTTATGTCTTTCACATGTCATAAATAGGCTGCTCATCAAAACAATACAGGTTTCACTTTGTCATCAGCGTCGACACTGATGTATGTACATAACTCAGGCAGCGATATATCGACACTGATCTATGTACATAACTCAGGCAGCGATATATCGACACTGATCTATGTACATAACTCAGGCAGTGTTGCAAACATTTGGTGTACATACATATTTCAATCAACATTACAGAATATTGGTGTACATAAGAACTATTATCAATACTAGTGTCATTTTGTATTCTTAAGGTCAAGGGTTCAAAGTTCAAGCACAAGGTTCAAGGCCATGCCCTATTGATTTCTTAATGTCAGTGTATATTATTCTTTATCTACATGCTGTTAGAATTAGTCAAGAGAATTATCCAGTGACAAATGTCAATTATCTAATGTCAAGGTTACAAGGTCATCGACCTCATGACTCGCACATGCTTCAGGTCATTCGTATTGGCTCCAGAGTTAAGCACAGAGGTCAAATGTCAACCTCTGCATGCTGCAGCCAGAGTCCCTGATGATTCTCAAGGTTAGGCACAGAGTTCAAGGTCGCAGGGTCAGTGTAGTAGCGAAGGTTTTTCAGGCACAGGAGGTGGAATGTCGTCCACATCCATTTCAAATGGAAGAGATGGCACTGGCTGCAGGAAAGCATAAGTCAGAAAAAAAGTTATATTAATAATCAACAGTGACAGTACAATAAACCAGCATAAAATATGAAACAATACAAAAAATATTAACAAAATATTTCAAAAATAAATTTTGTAATAAACTATATCAATTCAACAATAGTAACAAGTAATCAGTTGAAATACATATAATTTTAGTATAAAAAAAACCCCAAAAACTAATACATCACCAATATATACAATGATATTCTATGCTTGATTGGCGTGTGTACATTCAGGTAAAAAGTAACCGTAACTTTCTGAGAATGAATCGAATAAACTACTAACTTGCTAAATAGTAATGGAAAATGTTAATGTAGGTAAATATTTTCAATTATTTTAATACACTGATTTTAAGACTATAAGAGTTGTAGAAGATGTATCATTTTGCATTACATAACCTCAAACACAATCATATGAAAACAAGTGGCATAATTGGAATTCATTATTGACAATACAAACAAATCAACATCAACCAGATACAAACAAGCACACTGTAGATTACACGTCGTTCCTGTGGAGTTAATTCTAACATTGATGATTGTTGTCATTAAGTTAGTCAGTTATTGCTGCATTAAAAAATATCCAATTGTCAATATGTATTTCAGTACAGTTTTAGCACCAGAAATGAATTCCAAATACTAGTGATCTTGCCATGACCAGGACACTAATTGAACAGAATATCTGAATAGCGCTCATTCTACGAGTCTTCAACTGAAGAAACATTCAAGTTCCATGATATATCTTGAGCTTAGATCATATTTCTAGAGTTTAGATGATATATCGTGACAATGGATATGTAATGACTGTGATATACCCTACTGCACAAGAAGCTATCGATGACTGGCATAGTGAACAAGAATTACGATGCTGCTACTTTGAACACGTAATACAGTCCTACCAATGAATATCTGGTTATTACAATAATAATAATAGTAATAGTAATAATAATAATAATAATAATAATAAAGTCCACTTATGTGTCATATTCACACTTCAAAGTATGCTCAGTGTCATTTTTAATCTATTTTTTTTGTATTGGGTTTTTAAGTCGCTTTCAAGATTCTTTGACTTATATCACGACTTGTCAGTTTAGGGCAGGAGGAAACCCGCAACATCCGTAGCGCTGAATATTGCAGTAATGGTTTGGTATTGCGTCTATGGGGTTGTAATATGTATCGCACATCTGTGTGGTACAAATATATATTTTACAAATTTAAAACTCAAACATGCATGTGTATTGCATTATCCTTGTGCCTGATAAATACAGTCTAGTTTTGTATGCACGTAAAACAAACCTTTAACATATATCGTATATGTACGATCTGAGATAAAATAAAATAAAAGTATTACACTATTTATTGGTGATAACTTTCTATGGCATTACAATTGAAATATTATTTTTGTCAAATAAAAATATTAAAATTGACCAATCTTCATGCAAGTACACACTCTACGAATGAGTAATTCATAATTTCAAAACGTGCATTATTCCTTTTAATTTCGTAAATCCAAATAACTAACTGTTATGATTGTTGAATACACTTCTCTTCATGGCATACAACTGTTTCTAAAGATCTTACCTTCGATCGGATGAGTTGAACAGACGGTGGTCACGTGGTCATTTCCGGTAGGGTGGTGGTAGGGGTGGGGTGTCCACTGCTGCTGACCGCGTCGGGATCCAAACGGGTGGCAGGAATGAGGAGGAAAGTGTGAGGGGGGAGGGGGGTCATTTTATAATGGTTTTATCCAATAGTTCTGCCCACATCACGAGCATTAATCACACATGCTCGGTAGCACCATGAGACCCAATAAACTTCGGACCAGTGCTTGCAATAAATTTTCTATTTCCAGTTTCAAGTGACTTTTTCCACATGAGTAGTCTATGGGTCATCTTCTTGCCTTATCGTCCCCGGTTTTCGCGATGGCGAAACCGATCTAGTGTGAGGGACACAAGGGACGAGGAAGACGGGGGAACTATCGACTAGCGTATACGCACAGAGGGCTCTAGGTCTTGATGTATATCTCCATTCGTAGAATGGGCGAAGCAGTCTGCTCAGCAATCATAAATATGTAAGTGCATGTAGTAGGGATGTTATTTTACAGTTCGACTGGGAAGCATCAGCATGCATGTATTGTATGCACATATCCTTGAGCGGTAAAGCGAGAGGATATCCAAATATGAAGAATTATGTAATTATGCAGAATGAATAAAATAATATGGAATTCAACGTCGCGGAATCTTTCACTCATTAATGAAGAACAACATATAGCGGAAGACGGAATGCAGTTATAATGCTAACTTTTAGCGCTGCAATTTTCCTGAGTTACTAATATTAAATTCCATGCGAAATCAAACCTTTCCCAATATAAATTTCAAATGCATCCATACAATAATATTTTGCATTTGAATTATGAGGCCGGATAGTAGGCTACATACTTTCAAACTAATAATATAAATTTGCAACAACCATGATAAGCCGTGAATGTATATGATATGCATCTTTACATATGGCAGGTAAAATTTGTATTGTTTTCTCAAAATCTTGGCATAGAAATGTTCGAAATTTTAGAGATAGTTTTTCTTCTATTGTTAAATACCGGGGAAAGGGGAAACAACGAACAAGCCTGTTGTCATAAAACATTGGTTCGGGTTATTTCATTTTATTTTACCGGCATATGCAGTTGACACTGTTATAAATAATTAGATTTCCATAATCGACATAAATATAAAGTGCATCTGTTCTTAATAAAATGAAGAACCTGCCCAACTGTATAAAGATTGCGATGCCGGCGTATGCCAGATAAACTACGATGTTCTGTAAATTGTCTAACCATCTTGAATTATCCAATGCTTATTTATTGTACTCTTGTCCTACCGTGGGTGGTGTAGAGAGGACTAACCACTCTGAACCTAGATCAGCCGTTACATTATAAATTCCAAAAATTTTATTATTAAAAAGTACAGTTATTTACGAAGTGAATTGTTACAAGTAGCAAGTGGGTGCATAGAGTGTCACCACCCTGCATGATCAGTTTTCTAGAACTAAAAATACAATATATAATATATCTTTAAAATAATATATTGATAGCAAACATGCGATGGCCTATCTAATATGCTTCTGTGATTCAGGCATGTCTCAAGAGATCGATATACGGCATGCATGTGTATATCTGACGATGGACAATAGCTACGATATGTGTTATAATTTGCTAACTGGTTATTAATGCTTCATAAAATATATATTGATGTAATACTATCGTTATCCTTAATCGCCGTGATTATGTGAATGGGTAAATATTTTATCTGCAAAAAGAAACGTGCTTAGGGATGAATTAGGGAGTTACTCGTGGAGCCTAATCACCCTTATCCGTCAGATTAAACACATCATTACTTATACGCGTTCGTGAGTGCTAATCCTATTGTATGTGTGGAATTGGTGTCATCGGCCGTTACTTAGTACAGAAGCCTTTTCAGTACGCCATCGTGACGCTTATCGCGGCATGATGATGCGTCGACGAAGTGATCAGTGACAGTGAATATGTGACGGGGATTGTGATGTGATGACTCTATATATATATTAATGGGACGTTACGATGATTGTGAACAATCAGCTTTTGATGAATGACAGAGGAGTATTGTAACAATGTCAATATAACGTTTCGATCAACCTAGAAAACTATTGTACATATCAAACACAAAGACTGTTAGTCCAGAGTTGCACGCTGTAATTAAGCAGTAAATGGCAAATCAGTTCGAAACGAGGTAAGAACCTCAATTAGGACAGAAGGGAATAACATGGAGAACAAGTATAGAGTCGTTCTAAATTCAGGTCTTATATAAACGGGTACACTTATCACAAAAGACATTTCATCTCATAATAGTGTGCTCGTCATATAAACCAGACTTCTCGTTCTCAGGTAAGCAATATGTTTTACTTATTTAATTTATTGAATGAAAATGTTCTGAATAATAGGATGTTATAAATATGTTATAAATGTAAATATGTTAAGAAAATAACATATAACAAGAGTATAATACTCTAGATGTATTGAGATACAAATATGAAAATACTCGTTCAGATAATTATGCTTTCATACATAAGCTTTAATTATAAAATAGGATACTTGTTAGCGATGGTCAGACGGTGATATGAATTCATAGGAACAGTATTCCGATCGGCGTAGACAAGTAGTTCAGATACCTCCGTGATTACAAATATGAGTTTGAACCAGTATAGCTAATATTTTAATGAGAGTTAAACATAAATATGTATTATGAAACATAACTGTATCTGCAATAAGTAGCAAAATATTGCAATAAACTAGCAGTAAGGAAATATGGTTATACCTACAGCCAAGTATATGCTGTCCGGAAATTACAATTTAATTGTGCCGTGTTAACGTAATGACAACCTTACATTATATATGATTACATAGATTGCTAATCTGAAACTAGACATAAAGCTAAATAAGCTAACAGATAACCTATGTAATCTATTAATTGTTACGTATATGTTATAAATGTATAATGTTGTATTCGTGCATGGAATTCTAGTATCACGCTCAAAATACGATAACCGGTTACTTATATAAACTATTAATATATGACATATAATTACAACCAATAGAACAAATAAATAATAATATATCAATAATGTTTAGTAATAATATATAATATATATACTTAACAGGGTTATTTTTTATAATATAGTGTTCATTATAATAGCTTCACCATAGATCAAGGATGATTTGATACACGTACATGCAATGTGCATGCATGTCCAATCATAGAATGTTCGTTCCTTCGGTAACGTCCAAGTAAGATAATTAATATTATTTAAATTAAGTTGTTTTGATTTATATACTTACCTCACCTCATATAATAATATTTGTATTGTTATCAATACAATTATTGGTCTGGTTATTTTTAATGTCGTTTTCGTTATTATTAGTCTTATTACTTGTATCATTATTATTATTATCATTATTATTATTATTATCATTATTATTATTGTTATCATTAATACTAATACTAGTATAATACTACTACTAGTGATTCAACCCAACAATCACTAAACACAACATGGTATATACATGAGGTAATACTTGATAAACGTAAATATGCCATTCAGTACGAAGGTTACACACACTGGGGAGGACCAGACATCGGGGATGTTCATAGACGGGTAGCTAGACTAGGAGACGTGTAATGGTGATATTCACTACATGAGACCGTGGAATTAATGGGTGTCTGGTTCAGTAGTCCGGCAATAGAACGCTGGTCTGGTATCCTATTACTTGTCTCCCAGGACCATCGGCAGAAGTTCTGCTAGATCACCGTCACGTCTATAGATGCCAACATCGGCGGTATAGCTTACAATATATAAATGGACTTCTTTTCTTCTTCTTCTTCTTCTTCTTCTTCTTCTTCTTCTTCTTCTTCTTCTTCTTCTTCTTC